>RJWM01007419.1:0-53873 GCA_004363535.1 Dasyprocta punctata
TTGGGCTACAACTCGAGCGCAAGGCTGGCCTGAGCTACATAGTGCAACCCTGCCTCAAAAAACTAGGGCTGGGAGTTTGGCTCAGCGGCGTAAGTGCCTGTCCGGCAGGCGCGAGGTTGTGAGTTCAATCCCCGGTACCGCAAAAAAAAAAAATAAATAAAAATAAAAAATAAAAAAGAAGAAGTTGGTGTGGTAGTGCACACTTGTAATCCCAGTACTTGGGAGGCTGTGAATTTGTGGCCATCCTGAGTTTCATAGTGAATTCAAAGTCAGCCTGAATGGCATAGTGAGACCCTGTCTCAAAACAAAACAAAACACAAAAAGAGATTAAAATAAAAGAAAATCACTGTGTGCTGGTAATAGGAAATAGTAAAGGGCATTGTGCAGGACACTTATATGATAGTTTGTGTGTTGTTTTGTTTTTTGTTTTTGTTTTTTGAGAGGAGTTCTCACTGTGTCACCCAGGCTGGTCTCAAATTTGTGGGCTCACACAACTGGACCTCCTCCCTCAGCTTCCCGAATAGCTGAACTATAGGTGCTTATCACTATGCCCATCTGGGATTTGTGGTGAGAACACTGGCCACCACAAGGACAATTTTTCGTGCAGGAAGTGGGCAGGAGTGGAACAGTTGTCAGGAAAGGGACCTGTGGAGAGAGAGAGTCCTGAGCATTAAGGAGAAGGAGGCCTGGAACAGGCCATAGTTGAGGGGACGATTCTGGAGAGGTGGTAAACGGCTTCGCCATTGCACCAGTGCATCCTCCTAATCCTTCTCACCGCAGTCACCTGCTCTGGGAACCACAAGGGAAGGCCAAGGTGGGGAGTGGGTTTGCCCACTATTGAGAGTCAATGTGTGACCCTAGTTGCAAGTAAGCCCTGTCGTAGCCAGTGAACCACCCACTGCTGTGGGAGACCCTCAGACCACCCCATTCTCTGCCTCCTTGGGGCTAGTCATTTACAGAGTTGCCTTTTGAACCCACAGAGGTTGGGCACCCTTGGTTTTGCATTGCACGGGAAGGGGGCTGGCCAGGGGAGGGTGGGAAGAACAGAGCTGGGAGGTGAGGAGCAGGTGCAGGGGCAGCTGTGAGTGAAAGGTATGAAAACAGGCACTGTATCTTCCTCTGTGGTTAGTGGTAAACAACCTGAGCCTGGGGCGATGGTGGGAGGTGATGGAGAGGAGAGGAGGGTGGGGAGGAGGGAACTTCCGGAGGCACCACAGGCCCGCCCACTTCGCTCAAAACTGCCTTCCTCCCTCCCCTTTGCCTGGTCTCCCTCACTTCCTCTGCCTCTCTTTCTGTTTCTGGGCTTTCTGCTTCCTGTCTCCCCTGGCCTGGGGAATCTGCAAGGGATGGGAAGTAGTCATGGGTGCTGTGTCTGCTGCCCGCCCCAAAGCCTTTAGAAGAATCCCAGGCAGCACTGCTCTGTGGAGCAAGTGTTGGCTCTGGAGGGAGGAGAAAGTGATCTTTAATGATCTTTAACAAGACACCTTGCTGTCCATCCCTCGAGCTGGTTGCATGGATCACAGCAGGTGGCAGAGATCATGACCACAGTGTCAGCATTAATGACATCAGTGAGGAAGAGGGGGACAAATTAAGAGGAAGCCTGCAGACTATATCAGCATCCCCTGCCCCTTCCCTGCAGCCCAATCCTAGGTTTTAGTGATTGCTACTCTGTTCAGAATTAGAGCAGATGACCCTTGTCCTAACCAGATCCAGTCCCCAAACCTGAAGTCTTCCATACCTGTGGACACATAAACACATAAGACACAGGTGCACAGCCTGTCAGTTCACAAGCATGCATCTCCTTTCATCCTCATCACTGTCCTGTGAAGGATTAATACCCTTTACAGAGGAAAAGCTGAAGTTGCAGGCTGGGATGTAGAACACTTTTCTAGCACACATGAGGCCCTGGGTTTGATTCTGAGCATCCCACAAAAAAGAAGAGAAAGAAAATTAGAAAACACAAAGTGATTTATTCAAAGGAACACCAAGGAAATTTCAAATATGGCGAGTGGGACATATGGAGTGCAGTTAGCCTGGGGGGATAGAAAAAGCTAGATGGAAGGTAGGGTTCCTCGAAGAGAGGACAGACAGGGTCCTCAGTTCTCATACTCCTGTCTTCTGTCCCTGCAGTATAAGGAACTGGCCAACTACAGTGACAGCACAGAGAGCCCTTTCCTCGAGAGCCACTTCTGTTCCACAGCTGAGGGGCCCCTTCTGACCTCCTTCAAGGCTGTGTTCATGCCAGTGGCCTATAGCTTCATCTTCCTCCTGGGTATGATGGGCAACATCCTGGTGCTGGTGATCCTGGAGCGGCACCGGCAGACACGCAGCTCCACCGAGACCTTTCTGTTCCACTTGGCAGTGGCTGACCTCCTACTGGTCTTCATCCTGCCCTTCGCCGTGGCTGAGGGCTCGGTGGGCTGGGTCCTGGGGACCTTCCTGTGCAAAACTGTGATTGCCCTGCACAAGATCAACTTCTACTGCAGCAGCCTGCTCCTGGCCTGCATCGCCGTGGACCGCTACCTGGCCATTGTCCATGCTGTCCACGCCTACCGCCACCGCCGCCTCCTCTCCATCCATATCACCTGCGCGGCCATCTGGCTGGCGGGCTTCCTCTTTGCATTGCCAGAGATCCTCTTCGCCAAGGTCAGCCAACCCCATCACAACGACTCCCTGCCACGTTGCACCTTCTCCCAAGAGAATCAAGCCGAAACCAATGCCTGGTTCACCTCCCGCTTCCTGTACCATGTTGGGGGCTTCCTGCTGCCGATGCTGGTGATGGGCTGGTGTTATGTAGGGGTGGTTCACAGACTTTGCCAGGCCCAGCGGCGCCCTCAACGGCAGAAGGCAGTCAGGGTGGCCATCCTGGTGACCAGCATCTTCTTTCTCTGCTGGTCACCCTACCATATTGTCATCTTCCTGGACACCCTGGCAAGGCTGAAGGCCGTGGACAATAGCTGCGAGCTGAATGGCTATCTCCCCGTGGCTATCACCATGTGTGAGTTCCTAGGTCTGGCTCACTGCTGCCTCAATCCCATGCTCTACACCTTTGCTGGTGTGAAGTTTCGCAGTGACCTGTCTCGGCTTCTGACCAAGCTGGGCTGTGCTGGCCCTGCCTCCCTGTGCCAGCTCCTCCCAAACTGGCGCAGGAGCAGTCTCTCTGAATCAGAGAATGCCACCTCCCTCACCACTTTCTAGGCCCCGATGCTCCCCTTTGTTTCTGCTTCCCTTGGGGCATTCAGGGATGCTAGAGCCGCTTCCAACAGGAGCTGGCATCCTGAGAACCACGGAGGTCAGTGTCCCGTGGGGCAGCGAGATGAACCAGCCCCCCTTGAGGATGCCTCTGCAGCTCTTCCGACAGCCCTGGGGCTGGGCGGAAGCCCAAGGAGGGGAAAGGAGCCAAAAGGCAAAGCAAAGGCTGTCTGTACCCACGTGCATCTCCCTGAGCTGAGAGGACCCCACTCACTTCTCCCATCCTCACCAGCCAAAGCACAAGAACCAACTTTTACTTCTACCCTGGCCAAGAAGGAAAGTCAATCTGCTGCCAGAATTTACCCCATCATCTTAGGGCTGTTCACTGCCACAGCTACCCACCTCACCTCTAATGCCATTTGCTGCACCAAGCCAGGCGAAGCTGGGCGCCAGAGGGTGAGTCAAGGTTAGGGCTGAGGGGCGGCCAGCTGGCAACAGAGTGGCCTTAATGCATCTCGGGCCCTTAAACTCAGACATTCTGCCAGGACCCCAGCCCTTCAGCCATCTTGACTGAGTGGGAAGGCTGGATTGATTCACTTTAAGTAGCTGCCTTGGCTGTGACCAGTACTGGGTCAGCCCCATGTCACTAGGTCCTGGGCTGCAGAGTGAGAACAGACTCTAGGTGCCCACAGAAGGCAGCCAGTGCCCTGGTCAGGAACGAAGGGAGAACCAGGAGAGAACTCCAGTGGAGGAATGGAAAATCTCCTTCCCCAATCCCCAAACAGCTGTCATCTCTGCCCAGGGACCAGGTGGAGGCGGGTGGAGAGCTCCCAGGGTGAACATGAAGAGGCAGAATCCAGGGCCCTAGTGAGTTCTGGGTACTGATGGGGAGGAAGGTAGACTTGGCCCCCTTTCCACAGTCTATAGGGCCTATAAAAACTAGAACAGCAGAGGGGGTTCAGGCCACAGCAGAAGACGCACTTAATGAAAAGTCAGAATGGAGTAGAGACCCGCTGGGGAGAAAGACACATTAAAGGGGCCCTTTGGTAGTCATCTCATCCAGCCCCCACCCCATGTCACCTGAGGCAGGGCAGTGTAAAAACCAGACTTGGGCAGGGAAGTCCCCAGACTCCAGGAAGCCCGCCCAGGCCCTGAGAGGATACCACTCAGATGGAACCAGAGGAAGCTGCTCCGTGCTTAGGGAGGCCTGTCAGGCATTTCCGGGCTCTCCTTCCCCCTCTAGCCTAGACTGTGTGGGTCAGGGGCCCCTGCACCTGCTGAGGGCCCATCTGAGTTCCCACTCCTCAAGCCCATCAACCAAACTCCCTGGGAGGCCCCCCTGGGGAAATCAGGGCTGTGGCCCCAGAGGAAACCATGCCCTTACCGTGAAATGATGGGGAAGCCCTGTGATCCCCTTGTTTTCTTCCCGGCATTTTAATAAAAAGGCTAGGTAGTGGAGGAACCAGACACAGAAGCAGAAAAGCAACAGATTGGATTTTGAATTTTCTTTTTAATAAAAAGGCACCTATAAAACAGGTCAATACAGTACAGGCAGCACAGAGACCCCCGGAACAAGCCTAAAAATTGTTTCAAAATAAAAACCAAGATGTTTTCACATATTGTATTTATATATTTATATTTATATATATATATTTATATAATGGTACAAAATGGCGGGGGTATGGCCATGGGTGGAGGAGGAAGGCTGGCCGGTGGAGCTCACCTGGGGACACTAGTGGCGGCGGTGGGAGCAGAGGGGACCAGGAGACCGCAGGCCCCTTGTGGTCTAAGCCCTCTCCTGGGGCAGGAAACACTTAGATGATCTGAGCAGTCTTGGGACAGGGGCGAGGCTCAGGGGCACAGAAGCAGGCAGCACGCCTGACAGGATGGAAGGCAAGTGCTCCCCCAATACAGAGACCCTGGCCACGGCCTTGAGAGGTGCTGGGGGAGTCAGGAGCCCACAGCCAGCCTGAGAGGAAGAAGTGGCGCTTGACCTGGCTGATGGTGGACCAAGCGGTCAGCACCAGACTGGGAGAAGTGGGCACGAATTCCCTTTGTATTACAGCTGCCAAGGTGAGACCAGGCCCTGCAGGTCAGGAAGGCTGGAAACGGGGCTCTGATAGAAGACACCCTGTCTAGAATGGCCCTTGGTCCTGCAGGCAAGATACAAGAGGGCTCGGCCAGGGAACTGCCCTGCCATCTCACAGGGCAGGAAAGGAAGTGAGAAAAAGAGAAGTTTCTTACTCCTAGGGCCAATGGGGTCAAAACACCCAGTCCCTTATGGCTTTAGCTCTGACCAGTGGCAGGTGAGGAGCTCTCCAGGGAAGGAAGGAGGGGACTGAGGGGGGAAGCGGTGGCTGCACCTGGGTGAGCAGGCAGATGGCACACAGCCCTGAGCCCTGGGCAGAGGGACCCAGCCAGTGAGTGGGCAGGCAGAGAAGACGGGGCAGGATGTTCCCAGCCCCTCCAGTGCTTCCTCCACTCCATCCTAAGGGTTAGAGGCTGGCGAAAAGGCAGACTAGCTCAGCCAAACCCTGTTCCTTCCTTCTTTGGTAAGAAGTAGGTGGCCACCCCTGGAAGAGTTGGAGCCCCTGGACATTACCTGGCCCAGGATTAGGGCAGCCAGACTCCAGCAGCATCGGGCCCTGCCTGGCTCCACTCAAGGGCCCACTCAGACACTGCCCCTTCCTCTTTTCCTTCATCGCAGACTGGAGACAAAGGGCTTCAAGTTCTGGCTGAGACGTAGCAGCAGGGGCACCCAGACTTCTCCAGCGGGAAGCCACCGCCCCATGTGACTGGTGTGATGAACATGTATACATGTTCTTCACAAGTCACTCAGCAGTAGGCAGGCTGCTGCCCTGGGGGGATCTCAGCCCTGCTGGGGCTCATAGGTAGAAGTCTTGGTGGTCTGACCTCAGTTTAGGTATGGGGCACCTATGTCATCTTACCACTTGGAGAGGGGACAGAAATGGTGTCCTCGGTGGACCCAGAGACACTGCACAGTGGATGAGTGTGTAAGACTGCACGTCCCTGGGTCCAGGGGAATGAAGGGGGCAATCATCTGGAGAGGGAAGGGTTTTGTTTATCTTTTTTTTTTTTTCTATGACTTCTATCAAAACACAGAAATACAGCACACGCACAAACCGGCACAAAAGCGCAGCGCTCTATTTACAGCTCTGGCTGGCACCTGCCCACCTGGCCAGCCGCCTGCAAGGGGTGTTGGGAGAGAGGGTCAGCCACGTCAGCAGCAAGAGGGAATGAGGCAGGAAAAAACAGAAGGGAAAATGGGTAGGAGCACAGGAACAAGAGGAGAAAAGGAGCTCAGAGTTCAAGCAATGAGGAGACAGCAGCAGGAAGGGTCAGAAAGGGACACCTTCCTTTCTCCCCCAAGGACCCAAAGCATAGCTGAAGAGGGGCGGGGGTTGCAGAGAAAGGACAGAGAGTCTCCATAGGAATCAGGAGGGCAGGGAAGGGGTATACTGGTGGCCAAAATAGAACAAACCCCAATCCCGAACCTCCCACCCCACTCTGCCACTTCCCCCTAAGATGCCAGCACATCTGGTTTCCACAAATGCCAACTTCCCACACCAGCCCCCTCCCACCCCCTCCAACCCACGCCTGGACCCACGCCATCCCAACACTGGAGGGAAGAAACTCTTTTAAAATTAGCATGTTTGCAGCAGTGCCCTGCTTGAGCCCCTGCAGAGGCTGCTAAAAGGGCAAGTTGGCCATGCTGCCCGGCGCCGGGAGGTAGCCCATCTGGCTGTCCAGAGACACACTGCGCTGCCGCAGCGGGTGGGACACCATCAGGTTCTGCTGGGACGGGGGGCCCATGAGGGAGCCTTGTGGGGAAAGCATGTGGGGGGGCTGGCTATAGACCTCACCCCCCACACCCCGCTGCTTCATCAGCATGAAATTCTGCTGGGTCATGAGGCCTTGTGGTGGGGACATGACCCCCTGGTGCAGGCCGTGGGGCACCATGCCCTGCTGTGGGGGCACACCTGTCCTGCTCAGCAAGGACATCTGTCCGGGGTGGCACATGGACATGTTGAGCCCCCGCTGGACGCCCTGCTGGCCTGGCAGGTTGGGGGGCCGAGAGGGAGTCTGCTCCGCCATCATGTTCTGCAGGTTCATGAGATGCAGATTGGGGGGCTGGGCCTTGGGGGGCTGGTTCTCGCTCTTGGGGAAGTACTGGAGGGTGCTGCTTGGCTTCTCAGAGGGGATGATCCTTGACAAGTCAAACTCGGGGATCCCAGTCGGGGTAGGTCGGATCACCTCGCTCAGCTCTGGGTCGTTCAGCACTGATGCTACCCCCGGGAGCACCCCCGGTGGGTATGCGTCACCCATGCGCCCAGCCATGCCTTTGCCCATCAAGTGCTGCTGGGGAGGCAGGGGGCCTGGTGGCTGGCTAGGCATGTCCTCTGGGGGCAGGGGAATGCCTGAAGGGTAGTGCTGCTGCAGGCCAGGCCCCCCGCCACCACCCCCAGCAGGGGCCATGGCACCATGGGGCTGCTGCAGCCGAGGGGGGAAGGGCATCATCTGGGAGGAGCTGGGCACAGGGCCACAGGGGGCATTCAGGGAGTCTGGGCCCCCTGGGGCCAACATCATTGAGTTCTGAGGGGGCCCTCCTGCCCCCTGTGCGTTGGGGTGTAGTGGAATGTTGGAGCCCAGCGGGGTCGGGGAGGGCAACATGGTAGGTGGGGGCTCATGGGACAGGGGCTGCTGGCCTGGAAGGTTCATGCCCATGGGACTCTGGGCAGCTGCGGAGTTCAGGTGCATCTGGTTGGGCTGGTTGTTGCTGATACCTGTGAGTAAAGGACAGAGGCATCAGGCACTGTGGGAACCACCCCTCCCCACTCCCCAGTCAGGCTGTGCTAGGGTGCCAGCTCTTACCACCAGCCACCCTGAGCTTTGAGGGAAGGGACTACAGGCATTTGAGCTAGAAGCCAAGAGCCCCCATTCTGGCCCTTTGCTATGGATGTGGAAGGGGTACTGAAAAGACCACTCAAGTACTCTAATTGGGTTTTGCTCACTGCAGAAGTGAGAACAGGTCCTAGACCTCACACTCCACCCCCAGTGCCCTGGGGAAGCATGGAAAAGCTAGGGTGACCACAGGGCAACTGTTGGCCATGCATGCCCCCTTCCCGTTTCCGGCGCCCCCTGCCTGTCCTCACACCTGGCCCAGAGCCCTGCGGTGGCGGTGGGGGGGGCAGCAGGGGCCGGTCAGGCAGCAGCTCGTCGTCTGAGGTGGCGATGGTCTTGATGGCATTGTGGTAGAGCGGGGTAGAGCTGGGCATGGCGTACTTGGACATCTGGGACATCATCAGTGACAGGGGGTTCTGGGAAGGCGTGGGGTCTGGGGAGGAAGTAAATGGTAGGCTGGGGTTCATGAGGCTGCTGGGAGGGTTGGCAGGAGGCGCTGAGGAGCTGTTCCGGGGACCGCTAGGTGGGAGGGCACCTACAGAAACCAAGGAGACAGAAAGAAAACAGAGTGGTGACTGGGAAGGGAAAGAGTTTGGCTGCTCGTATTGGGGCATTTAGAAAGAAGTCCGCCCACAGATCTCCAACTGACTCCTCCAGGGACACACACATTCCTCAGAACACAGCCCTCCACCCCCATCTTCACCACACCCCACCCATCTTCGAGCAACTCCTGCAGTCTCAGGCCCACAGGCAGAAGGGAGACCCCAAGTCCCAAGTGTGGGATGCAGGCCTACACGCCCACCAGCTTGGTACCGCTCAGAAAATCCAACACAGCTGCCTCCACCTGCCCCGCCAGACACCCAACTCAGGCCCAGCACCCACGTGCCCACCCAGCTGACTCACCCTGCTCCATGTTGCCCAGGGTAGAAGAAGAGTTCATATTGAGAGGCGGCTGCTTATTCTGGGAGACCCCTGGGCTGGGCATGGCTGTCTTGGGTGAGGCAACCCAGCCTGGAGAAGGTACCGCCATGGAGGGAGACTTGAGCCTGCTGGGTGAGCCAGTGGGTGAGCGGACATTGAGAGAGGAGCTGAGAACCTGGGGTGACTTGAGAGGTCCCGGAGGGTTGGCAGAAGGCAAGGGCACCATCTGCGACGGAGTCTGGGGCGACTTGAGGTTGGCAGAGGGTGAGGTGACCAGGGGTGAGTGCACCTGGCTAAGGGTGGGCGACTTCAGGTGCCCCATGCCTGGTGAGCCCATCTGGTTAATACTGATGGTGAGGTCTGAAGGCCGTCTGCCCAGGCCCCGGTTTGGGGCTGAATGCACAGACCCGGGAGGATTAGATGCAGCCGGCAGAGGCATGTGGCTGAGCCGGGTGGTGCCCACGGTACCCATGGGCATCGAGCCCTGGTCAGGGCTGAACATGTCTTGGGCATTGCCCATATCCTGAGGCATGGCTTGGTAGGATCCCTGGCCCCCAGAGAATCCCTGCTGGCCCTGGTTGGGAAACTGAGAAGGCATAAGCATCTTCTGTGGGCCGCTTATCATGCCGCTGCTGTTTTGGGCCCGAACTCGGGCCATCTCCTCAGGACTGAGGCCCTGGGGTCCCATCATGTCTCCAGGGCCCCGCATCTTCTGTGACATCAGCATCTGTTGCTGCGGGGTCATCTGCACATTCAGGTTCATGTTCATGTTCATGTTCACATTCATGTTCATGTTGAGGTTGCCTGGCCCCATGGATGGGTCCACCTCCCTCAGCCCAGACTGCCCCATGGGAGGGCTCAGGAGGCCCCGGCCACCACCAAACTCCATGCCCATGGGAGTTCCTGCCAGGCCTTCGCCACCAGCCATCTGCCCAGGGAACATGGTGGGATCCATCTGTCGGTGTGCCTGCATCATTCGCTCCATCTCCATTGTCTGCCCCATGCCACTGCCCGCCATGCCGAGGGGGCGCTGCATGCCCATGGATCGCTTCTCTAGTAGCTGGTGTCGCAGCAATTCCTCCCGGACCCGAGGGGTCATGAATCGCTCTGCCTCACCCTGCCCCCCTGGGTAGGGCACAGCATTCTGGGCAAAATTGCTAGGTCCCCCCATGGGGGGCAAGTCCTCCGTCCAGCCCATGCCTGGCCTCACAGGCCTCTGCATGGCATTCATGGGCACCTCCATTGGCATACTCTGCATGCCCCCAAACCCAGGCACCCGTTGCATCTGGTTGCCTGGGAAGCGGGGACCGGGGAAGGGAGGTCCACCCCGGAGCTGCATGGGATCTTGAACATCCATGGGCCCCCGCAGCTGTGCGCCCATTCCAGGGGGCCACTGATCCCCAGGCTTGCTGTGGTAGGGAGGCGGGGGCCCCCTCACCATCATGCCACCCATGCCCATCATGTCCTGCAGAGGACGGCCCCCATGCAGCCCAATCTGCTCCTCTTTCCGGCGCTTTTCCTCATAGTACTCCTCCTGCAGCTTGCGCCAGGCCACCTGCTCGGGCGTCAGGCTGTCCTGGCCCAGCCTTTGCATCATCATGTTCATCTGCTGCCCCATGTCCCCACCTGGGGGGTGCCCAGGCACTTCATGCTCCAGCGGGGGCCCCCCTAGGCTCTGTGTCTGAGAAATCATGGACTGCAAGGGTTCCTCATACTTCTTCAGCCCACTGGGAGGGGCTGCGGGAGGCTGCTGAGAGGCAGATGGAGCTTGTGCTGGTGGGCCCCCCTCACCTGCTCCTCCAGGGGGCCCCTTGAGGAAAGGCTCCGTCTCCCCACTGCGAAGCAGCAGCCGTTCAATGTCTCGCAGCGTCTGGAGGGAACGCTCCCGATGCTCCAGCTGCTCTTTGGACAGGCCTTCGGAGCCCACTAGATTGCGCTGCCCATTTCCTGTAGGGGTGGCCTCCCCCAACAGCGCAGGGCCAGAGGCACTGCCAGGGTCTCCTCCAGAAGGCAGAGGGTTGTTAGCAGTGGCAGTCGTCGGGGTGTTAGGGTGGGTGCCCCCAGTCCCACCACCCGTGCTGGCAGCGCCCACCGAGTTGGGGGCCAGGTCCTGACTGGTGTCCTCAGGAGGCCCTTCCGGGGGTAGTGCAGGTGGTGCGCTGCCAGGGGCAGGGGCCGGTGGTGGTGGCAGTGAAGGTGGCTGGGACTGCGGGGTGCCTGCTGATGGTGTGCTCAGGGGTAGCGGTTCTGGGGTGGGTGGCACTTTGGGAGCCTGCAGGAAGACAAAGGCAGAACATGAGGCTGCTAAGGGGACTTCCCAACCCATCTCAGAGCCAGATGGGCCATCATACTCACCTGGTCCAGCTTGGCCCGGGGCACATTCTGCTGGTGATAGGCGAGGATGGAGTCTGCCCGGCCCTGCAGCACTGCATCCGCAGCCCTGCACCAGAGTAGCAGGCATGGACAGCTCAGAGAGGTAGGCAGGAAGGAGCACCCAGCCTCACCCACCCCACCCTGTCCCCTGCTCATATTCATCCCCAGGGGGCACTGGGAAGACACAGTGACCTGACCTTTCCCAAGGCACTTACGTGTTGGCCAGGTGGGTGGTGAAGACATACACAAACTGCGAGGGAGGCTTTCCAGGGACACCCCCGGCCCCAGCCCCAGGGCCATCGGGCCGAAGCCCTGGTGGGGGCCCATGTTGGGGGCCTGGTGCACTGCTCTCACTGAGGGGCAGTTGGGCAGTTTGGCCAGGACCCAGCTGTGGGGCCGCCATAGCTGGGTCTGCTACATTACAATCTGCAGGAAGAGAAAGAGAGGGGAAGGGGGTGAGTGACTCAGATGCAAGAGGATCAGCAGGCACCTCCACCCCGGGGTGCTCACTGCCTCAGAGGCAGTGCCCACAGCCCTTCACTGCTACAGTCTGGTTTTCACACTGAGTTGCCCCAGCCCAGTCTTTGCCCTCAGTGGCAAGGTGATGGCCAGTGGAGAGGACAGGAACAAAAATGTGGCCCTCACTAGAGCTCCCATGTGCCTGACATGCCATGGGATATTTGCAAGTGTGAGGGTGTGTACTCAACACACCCCCTGGGAGGAATACATCACACATTCCAGTTTACAGAGGAACAAATGAGATGGCAGAAACAAGACAGCTCACCCATGTTTACAGAGAAATCAGTGCAGAATCAGGATCCGAACCCATAGTGGCCAAACGAAGCCTGCTTGGCTCTGCTCTGCCCCCTCCCACTAAGGTCTGTGTGTGTCCATGTGCAGTTCTAGTGACCCCAGCAGGAAGAGGCCAAGAGGCTGCACAAACTGGTGGTTCATACAATGAGTGGTTTTTCATCCTAACCCCACCACTAAATGGCTTTGTGATTTTATGAATAAGACACATCTCTCTAAGCCTCCATTTCTTCATCTGCAAAATGGAAATGCTGGCTCCCTGCCCTACATGGGAGGCAGATCAAAGAAATTTATTTACTATGTCACAGAGTAAAAAATCAGTCTAAAAAGAGCGAGAGATAGACAGAGAGAAAGAAGATAGGCATGGTGGTGTGCACCTATAATCCCAGGTACTCGAGACTAAAGCAGGAAGATCTCAAGTTCAATGCCAGCCCATCTCCAAATACTACAAACAGGCCTAGGGATGTAGCTTTGCCATCCCTGGGTTCAATTCCCCAGTACCATCATCACCATTTTCAACATCATCATCATCATCAGCAGCAGCAGCAGCAGCAGCAGCAGCAGCAGCATCACCGTCGAATTAGAAAGTCTACATAGAGTAGCCAGGTGTGGTGGCACACACCTTTAATCCTAGCAGTCGGGAGGCTGAGAAAGGAGGATCCTTGTGAGTTCGAGACCAGCCTGGGCTACAAAGTGAGTTCAAGGCCAACCTGAACTGCATAGTGAGACCCTGTCTCAAAAAAAATAGGGCCGGGGATTTAGCTCAGTGGCTTAAGTGTCTGCCTGACAGGTGCGAGGTTGTGAGTTCGATCCCTGGTACCAAAAAAAAAAAAGAAAAAGAAAAAGAAAAAGTCTACATAGGAAAAAAAAAAGTTTTTCATGGGCTCTCACACAACAATCAACATGGAAGACTTCTTGGAGTTTGTTTTGTTTTTTGTTTTTTTGAGACAATGTCTCACTATGAAGTTTAGGCTGAACTTGAACTCACTTTGTAGCCCAGGCTGGCCTTAAACTCACAGGGATCCTCCTGCCTGAGTTTCCCAGAGTGCTGGGATTATAAAGATGCGCCATCACACCAGGCAACTTCTTGGTTTTTTGTTTTGTTTTTCCAGTAGTAGGGATTGAACCAAGGGTCTTCACATTGAGCTATACATTCAGTCCCATTTTTTATTTTGAAACAGAGTCTTGGGCTGGGGATATAGCTCAGTGGTACAGCATCTGCCTGGCAAGTGCGAGGTCCTGAGTTCAATTCCCAAGCACAGAAAAAAGACAAAGAAGAAGAAAAAAAAAACAGCCTTGTTAAATCACAAAGCTGCCCAAGCTGGGCTCAAATTTACAATCCTCCTACCTCATTCTCTCTGAGCACTGGGGTTGCAGGTGTTACCCTATAACACAGATATCTGTGATCCATGGCCACCAAGCAGTGTGTGGGGAATTCTTCTTGCCAGCAACCAACTAAACAATTCCACAGCAGAGAACATCAGTTGAGTGGCCTCCAATTCAACTGTGACGTTATCGGCTGAACACAGTGCCTGATCTCACAAGTTAAGGACTAAGGACCAATCACTGCCTTCCACTTTCAACGCTGATCACAGCCCCAGGCTGTTTTATCTGTGAATGACCTTTAAATCTGGACTCCAGGGATCCACTCTTCCAATTCTACTCACTTGCTGGAATAGTTCACAGAACCCAGGAAATAGTGCCAATTACCAGCTTATCATAAAGGATCTTAGCAAGGGCACAGGTGAAGAGATGCAGAGGGACAGGCATTTGGGAAGGCGTTCAGGGCTTCTGTGCCCTCTCTGGCCATCCTGCCCTCTAGGAACCTCCACATGTTCAACTATCTGGAAACTCTAGAAAGTTGGATCTTTTTTAGGGGGGTAGAACTCATTAGATATAACTGATTAAATCATTGGCCACACATGATTGATGCAACCTTTGGCTCTTCTCCCTTCCCCAGAAATCAAGGGTGAGGCAAGACTGAAAGTCCTAACCCTCCATCCCTGCCTTGCTCTTTCCAGGAACCAGTCCCCATCCAGAAGTTCCCTAAGAGCTGCCAGCCAGCAGTCAACTCATTAGCATACAAGACACTTATCACTTTGAAGATTCCAAGGATTTCAGGAGTTGAATGCCAGGAAACAGGACAAAACCAAATATATATTTCACAATATCCCAGGCTGACACACTGGGAACACTCCCAGAATAGACCAGCCACCCTCTGCACTAAGAGGAAGTTTGTTCCATGGTCACAAACTGGACTCTCACTTAGTCCTGGCCTAGAAAAGACCCACAGCTGGTTATCAATGAGTCTAGGTGAGAGGGCTGACCCACCCCCATGCCAAGAACAAATCAAAGTGCCTGGCAGGCAGACAGTAAGTAACAGCACCTTCAGATAAAACAAGACCACTGCCAGAGCAGAACCGGCAACAGACTCCTATGGGAAAGCCTGGCAGACCACCCCACAATGGCCCTGTCAGAAAAGCAGAGCCAGAAGTCTAGGGTCAACTTGAGAGCTGAACTCAGTGTATGGGACCACCGCCAAAGAGGGAGGTATAAACCCAGTATGCAACAGGCTTCCAGGGACAAGCCACAGGGAGGGAAGCAGGGCCTAGGATGGGAAGCAACTTTCCCATGCAAAGATAATACAAGTTCATTTACTCCTCTACCAACCCTGGGAGGTAAAGATTATTCTTACAGAAGAGAAAACTGAAGTCCTTTCCCCAATCTACCCGAACAACAAGTGGAGTCGCTGGGATGCGAATCCAGGCACACTGATCTCAGAGTCTGGGCCATCAACATCTATGTGACCCTGCCCCTTCAGGAAGAGCTCTTCGGGAATGGAATGGTAGTTCAGCTAAAATAATCACAGTTGTTGGGTATGGAAGCTTAACATGGTATTCTTTATACCTCTCTGTGTCTTCCGAGTGTCTTACAGTGTGGTGTACACTAATGTTACAAAAGTGAATTTGGGGTGTCCAGGTGAGGTGGGGAGTCCTGATCCAAGAAGCAGTTCCCCCACTGAAGTGTTCTGCCAAAGCCTATGGACCACCACCCAGTCCTGTGGGCAAGGGGGAACCTGGCACTGGACGGCCTTTGAAGTCCCAGCCAGCTGTAGAGTCTTCTGCATTTGACCCTGCCCAGCATTCACTGACTGCCTCTTCCACTGTAACAGGCATCATAATACCTACTCCCGGGATGTTACAAAGATTCACTAGAGCGTATTGTTTTTTCTATCTCTGTTTTTCTTTGCCTTTAATAAACTCACAAATTAACATTCTCTAGTTATTTCCTTATGCATTCAAGTTGTCTCCCTCTCCCCTAAAACAGATGTAAGCTTTTCGGGAAAACATCAAATGTGTACAGGCTTCAAGGGCAAAAGTTGCACCTGGTTCTCTACCATCACCCACGGAAGGCCCAGATATACAATGATCACTAAAAAGAATGACAAGAGTGAGCATCTATCCATGCCCACTCCCCATGCTGGTTATAAACCCAGCCACTTGCTGGGAGTCGATCAGAGGTTAGGAAGAGCACCAGAGACATAGCCAAGTGTCAGCTCACACCCAGGCTGAGTACAGCTTTGCACGCTGAAGCCAACCTTTCAGAAAGCTCAGAGGCTGGCCCTTCACCATCCTCCCTATGCTGACCAGTAGGTGGCAGCATAGACCAAGAATTCATGGTAGAGGTGTAGGTGAGAGGGCCAGGAGAGGGGCCACCAACCAGAACCCCACCCCAGCGAAGTTCCTGCCAGCCACACTGAGCACCTAGAGGGCAAGGACTGGGCGGCCACAGCACAGGGAGGGACAGAGTGAGAGGTAAGACAGGAGAGAAGGAACCTGGGCTCCTGACACTTGCCACTTCTTGCCCGATCTCAGTCCTCTGAAGCCCTGGGTGAAGAGAGGGAGGCATCCTCAGGGCCCTACCCTCCAGGGGCACCATGGGCCACATCACCTTGGCATGGGTGGGTACTCACTGTGGGTAGCCCCAATGGGCTTGTCATCCTCCTCACTGTCAGGTCCAGAACACCATTCATCCCCACTGTAGGGCTGCTTCCGCTCCAGCACACACCGCCGCTTACTCCGGGGCGCCACCTCTGCCCAGGTAGGATGCAGGCAAGGGCAAGAGTGTGAGTGTCCACAGGCCCTGTCCTCCTGTACCCTTGGTCCCTTCTCCAAGACGCCTCCCTGCAGATCCCAGTGGGCACTTTGCCAGTCCTTGGTCCCCACCACACCACCATTTGTTTCTGATTTTTCTCTTCGACCCTGATTTTTCTCTTCAGGCTGCCTGTCTCCCCTTCCACAGCCCCCCCCCCCACCCCCGCTCCAACACCAAGCACAGCATAATCTCCAACCACAACTGGTTCTAATTAGGGCTTGGGGGGAGGGGGAACCGCTGTGTCTCTTCAGGCCCTAGTCCCTGTTCCCAAAAGGCTCCCACCAGTCAGACACCAGGAGCTCTGGGAGATGTGTGGGTCTCCTTCCCATTCCGGGGCACCTCCCTTTCCCACTCAAAGGCTGTGGAGGGATGGCAGAGGGGCAATGATTCCGGAAACCCCCATCTCTCTGTGTGGCCCTTCATGGGTGGCAGGAGGCTAAGAGAAAGGTGCCCATGCATAAATGCTGGAGAGGAACACGGGAGATTAGGTAAGGAGGGCAGCGACGGTCCCCTGGCTAGTTTGCAACTTGGACTATAGAAGATGTTACGGTCTCAGGGATAAGAAAATGGGGTACCTTTGGCCTCTGAGTCCAAGGATGGGGTCCCAGCCTCCCGTTGCTCTCCAGAGTCCACAGACACGCTGCGTTCTCGCTTCACCTTGCCCTTGAGGGAGCTGAAGGGGGGCACCCCTGCCTGGGGGTTCTTCAGACTTGAGTTGCTGGGTGAGATCTGGTTGGCCTTGGCCCCATGGCTCCCCGCCCCCACGCCCTTCGAGCCCAGGTTGCAGGTGGGTCCTTGGTTCACATTCTGGTGCTGGGATTGGGCCCCGCCATTCCCTGTCTTGCCATGATTGGTCAATTTATTTTCTGGGTGCATTGGCTTGGCTGGGGCAGGGGGGCAGTGGCCGCGGGGGGACAGCGGCGGGCTCCCTGGAGCTTCTCTCCTCCTGGGGTGGGGTAACCTGGGAGAAGGTAGGAGAGATGCGAAAAGTTAATCCTTGAAGGGGCTGGGCATGCCTGAACTTTAACCACCCCACCCTGTCTCACCTAGTGGGAGGTTGCTGAGTGACATCTCAAGACCACTTGCTATTCCCTACTGGACAAGACTGGATGCTCTCTGACACCTTGGGGAATAGGGATGGGGCAACTTCCCCTGTGCCCCAACCCCAGTTCAAACTGAAAACAGCATCTTGAGTTGGCAGAGTCCTCCCACCTCTAGCTCCCAGTACCCATCAGACTGCAAGATTCTTTCGCAGTCCCTCTCCTCTAGCACCTGACCAGTACTTAAGCACCCTCTCTTCTAGGGTTTGTTTCCTTCAGACTCTTCAAGGTCCTAAACCTCAATTCCCGTGTGTCCCACACCAGTGGAGAAGGGCCACCGGATAGTGAGTCACTGCTCACACCCCAGCCCCATTCCCCAGGGAACCTGAGGAAATGCATAGCCGAGAATGACACCCACTGTCCCCACAGCTCCCCAGAGCCAGAGGGGCAGGCCAGAGGAGGGTGGGCCGGCAGGCCTGAGGCAGGCAGGAGCAGGAGGGGGAGGGGAGCGGCGTATCAGGCAGACTGGAGTGCTGCTGGAAGCCAAGGAATCCTGCAGCCTAGGCTGCGGGCCCTTTAAGCTCCAGCCCGCTTCCCCCACAGCCTCCCCCTCCCCGGAGACCTATTAATAGCCGCTGGAAAGATCACATCACGGGAGAGGATATTTATCCCCCCTCATTCCACACCAGCTCAGATTTATTTCAGCTCTGCTGTCCTGCTGCTGCCGCCTGGCCCTGTCTGCCGGCTTCTCTTGGGGAGGAGGGAGGCAGGCACCCCCTCTCCACACACACACACACACACAAACACACACACACACCCCAGCTCCCACCCTCTGCTAGTCCGAGGCCAGTGGGTGCCATCGGACCCCACAGTTCGGGGGTGGGTCTGCTCTACTGTTTTAAGAGGGAAGAGGTAGAAGGGACAAGAGGCAGCCGCCTTTGCTGGCTGCCAGTTCCCTCTGCCCCCTTGGCCCAAGCACTAGGCTGGCTGCGGCTCCTGTCTGGGCCAGGTATTCCCACTGTACCCTCCTTTAGCCGGGTGGTCTGGAAGCCAGGTGCCTGGGGAGGGGCTGGGTCTCCAAACCAGCACCTCTTGGTCCCGTCCACCGCTGGGCCCTTCCCTTCCCCGCTCTCCACACACACGTCCCGCCCTCCACGACACCCACACACCTTGTCTTGTTAGCCAGGATCCTCATGGCTCCCACACACAGTGGGGCTACGGCCCCTGTGCGTGCCCCGGGCCCAGCCAGGTACTCGGTACTGGAGCACGGACTGCAGCAACAAGCCCCAAAGAGAAAACTTGTGACTTAGGGAGGGGATGGGAGAAGGGAAAGGGAGAAGGGAAGACCCAACAGCCCTGAGACTAGGGAACTGGATAGGGTAGGATGGGACTGGAAAGGAAAGACTAGGGGACGGGGTCTCGATCCCCGTGGCCAGTCTGATCCCCATGCCTCCCGCACCTTGCCCTCGGGGAGCTTGCAGTCTGCAGCAAGCCCCTCCCCGCCCCCCAGGGGCTGCAGACGCAGAGGTCACTAATAGGCTGGGCCGCCAAGGTGCCGCGTGGGGCGGCAGCGAGGTCCCGTCCCGCTCGGCCCCGGGCGACTCCGGCTCCTGACACGCCCCTCACCCAGGGCTCAGGAATCCCTCTCGCCCCGCCCCGCGCAGCGCCCTGCCCCAGGGCGCTCCAGCCGCGAGGGGGCAGGGGTAGGGGCCCTGGCCCGCCCAGCCCCCAGCTCCAGGCCTAGCCCGTGCCCATCCCAGCAGGCCCGGGCGGGCAGCGAGAGGCCTGGCGGGGCCCCGGGGCTGCAGCTGGGCTCTTCTGGAGACCAGTAACGCTGGCTCAGATTCCTCCCAGACCGCAAGAATGCAGGAGCCTCCCCTCCCCCCCCGCACCCCACCCCGCCCCCCTCGGCAGAGCCAGAGCGAGAGGCAGCGCGAGCGAGCGAGCGAGCAGCGACAGAGCCAGCGAGGCAGCGAGCGAGGAGAGAGGCCGGCAGGGCTGCAGCGTGGCTCTCGGGCCCGCGTGCAGGGCAGACACGCCGGGCAGAGGCTCGACGACCCCCGGGCGTCGCGGGGCCGGGGCACAGAGACCCACAAGTACCCTCACCCTGACTCACACACTCACAGCTCACACGTGGACAGGGAGACAAAAGACACGCAGGGCGCCCAGGAAGCTGGAGGCAGCCTGCAGAAGAGTGTGGAGCTCAGGGCTGACCCCGGCGGGAGCCGCCGAACACCCAGGGGCGCGCAGTCCCTGGGGCTCCTGGCAGAGCGGGAGCTGGCCGGCGCGTGGAGCGGAAGAGAAGACTGAGGCCTGGCCACGAGGGAGCCATAGAAAGTTGATGAGCCTGATAGTCACAAAGAAACCACACCGGGCCGTAGGTGAGCCGACAGACAGATTTACACAAACACAGACGCCTCGCCCAGCCACCCTACGGTCACCACCCTCAGCAGCCTCACCACCCTCAGCAGCTGATCCTGGTAAAAGGTGGAGAGAAGGAGGGGGGAGAACTGGGCCCAGGAGCTGCCTGCATCTGGTGACAAGCCTGAGGCTACACTGGGACCTAGGGGTGAGGGAGCCCCACCTGGCACCCTGTGGGAGTCTAACCCTAACCTAACCCAGGAGCCCATAGGCCTTTCCTACTGCAGCTCAGTCTTGGAGGAGGAAGGCTGCTCAAGGAAGGTTCCAAAGTTCGGGCCTGGCATGCTGCCCCTACCTCCTACATCACAGGAAATAGCAAGGAAGGAAGCAGGGACACCCAGGCCTAGAAGTGGACCTATGGCTGTCACCTTCACCCCCTGGCTGACTGTCGAAACTACCCCCATTTCACTGAAGAAACTGAGGTCTGGAGAAAGGAAGTGATGTACCTTTGGGACACTCGACAGATGTGGTAGTGCCAGGACACCCACACCAGGCTCTGTGACATCACCTGGGAACTGTGACTGCTCCCCTAAACCTACATCAGTTAGGTGGGCTTCTCATATTCTGGCTGATGCAAGAAAAGGGGTGCAGGACAGGGCAAAAGTCCCTGTCTTCTATTTACAACCTCGAAGGTTGAGGACCTAGCTAACTAGGCCCAGTGGCTCATATCCTATAATTCTAGCACTCAGGAGGCTGAGGCAGGAATAACTGCAAATCGACACATAAAAATAGCAAGGTGCTAAGGATGCAGCTCAGTATGAATGCCCTGGGTTCAAGCCTTGGGACAGAAAAAACAGAAAACAAAAACAAAACAAGACCGATAATAATTTGGAGAGAGGGTGTTAAAAAACTAGTCGTGTTAGCGTCCCCAGTGAGGCCAAGGCTTCTCAGAAGAATCTTGAGTCCTCTCCCATTTAGGACTCCACCCCCTGCTCCCACCCAGCCGCAGGGTGCAGGGCACGCTGAGTCAAGCACCAGTGAGTCAGGACTTTCCCATCTCACATCTCCCCAGTCTGCCCCTCAGGGGTCCCCAGTTCCCAAAGACCCCTCTTTCTCTACACTCAGTCCCAGAAAACACCTGGATGGTCTGGCCACGGGAGGGAGGAGGGTTTTTAAACAGTGAGGCCCTGTGCTGGAAGGACAGGCCTGGGACTCTGGGAACACGGTGCTCTTAGAAGGTGGGGTAGGGAGAGCTGATGTTCGCTCACAAACCGAGCTCACAAACAGCAGGTGCGAGTCACCTGAGTGAAAGGCCAGGACCATACTCAAGAGAATGTGCCCAGAGGCAAGGTGGCTGAGGCAAAGAGCCTGAGATCATTTGCCCCCTGCTGTGAAACACAAGGGCAGGGAGCCCAGACCTACCCAAAGCAGCCTACAGGTTAAAGTGGGCTTGACCCAGGCTGCAAGAGAGGGACCAGGAAGGTTCCAGTGCCCAGAGCCTCCCGTAGGATGCACCAGCTCTGACCCCCGCCCCCGACTGCCACAGGTAAGGCAGACATTCCCACACCTGTTTCCAAGCTGGGAGCCCCTGTTTGGTTAACCAGCTGGCCCATATGTCTCATAGCACTGCTCAAAACCACCCCAGAGTTGGGGATATAGCTCATTGGTAAGAGTACTTGAACTTGAGTGAGGCCCTGGGTTCCTTTCCCACCACTGAAAAAAATAAAAAATAATCCAAAGAAGCTGAAAGAGAAATGCTTTGGAAGTCAAGCGTGGTGGTACACACTCATAATCCCAGCACTCCAGAAGGCCAAAGCAGGAGAATCACAAATTTAAGCCCAACCTGGGTAACTTATCCTATCTCAAAAAAAGGGGGTGGAGCTGTAAGGATGTAGCTCAGTGCAAAAACCTGGGTTTAACCCCCAAGACTGCGAAAGTGCTTTGGAGGGTCCACGTGCCCCTGTGCAGTGAGCAGGCCTCTGGCACCTCTAGGAGAGGAAAAAGTGCAGCCAGCACTCCTTGTGTCCCCAGAAAGGGACAGAGCCCTACTGGAGACAACAGAGATGAGATCCTTGGCCTCTGGCTCAAAAAGGTACAGTCCCTGATAAAACAAGGTCCCAAGTCCCCTTTCTCCTGGGTGTCAGCACTGTGGTCCTTAGATGCTCTTCTCTACCACTCAGGTCACTTCCTCTTCCTGAGGTGGTGACTCAGCCAGCCAGTGAGGTCAAGGATTCACAATTCAGCAGGAAATCTGCTCAGGGACAAAGGTGTTGTTTGGGACCCTCAATATGGGGACTTCCGGGCTCAGAGGACCTTCCCCTGCCTGGTTCCTTGCAGCTAGCAGCTCTCCCCCCACTTCCCCCACCCCTGCCAAAGGAGACCATGCAAATCAACCATTTTTGCTTGGGAGGTTTTGCCTGGGAGTTTCCAGCCCCACCCCACCTGTAGCCTCAGGGTAAGGTCAGGCAAAATCAACCCCACAGGACACAGAAATTGCTGGTCCTAGACCCTTGTAGTACAAGCTCTCTGAAGAGCTGGGGCACTGAGGGGGAGGGTTGTCCTTTCTGGCCCACTGTCCCTTCTGTAGCCTGTGGGCACAAGTGGCATTGCTTGAACAGACCTGGGGGTCACCTCACTTCTCTTGGTTCCTTCAGCTATTACCAGCGTGGCCAGCCCTTAGGAAATATAATCATGCTCTGGCAGTGGGGTGCCCCCAAAGACTGCTGCCCAATCCCTGGCTGCTCCCTCCCCCTTGGGAAGGGCTGAGGAGGAGGTGGGGGGCACAAGGAAACAAGACAGGGCAGGAAGCCCAGGCAGGCGGCGGTGGCGGGCACTCCGGGCCAGGCACAAACAGCCAACACAGGAAACCACAGCCCACCCCCGCCCACCCCACCCACCCAAGGCTCTGGGAGAAAGGAGTGCCAGAAGCCTGGTACCCCAACAGAAGCCAGGGCCAGGGGTTAGCCCAGGGCGAGGGAGGGAGGAGCTTGAAACTCCAGCCCTCTCAGAGCCCCAGACACTACCTGGGGAGGGGGAGAAGGAAGCCTGGCTGGCAGAGATGGTGCTGCCTCTTTAAATCCACCGAAATCCTGAGCTAGGCCCAACCCAGCTCTGGTTTCACAGGAAGGAAAGGAGCTCAGGAGCCAGTGGGGCAGGCGGTGGTGGCTGGAATTAGCCCCACCGGCCCAAATATATCTGGTCACCGCCTGCCACCCCAGTGGCACTTCCTGCCCCTTGGCACCTGCACCAGAGTGGGGGTGGGAGAGGGTCTAGGTGCTGCTTGTATTCTGTGGGGGACCCCTCTCTTAGGAGGTGGCCTGTTGCTGCACACACGTGGGTAGGAGGTGACACCCAGCCTGGCTTCCCGGAGCAGGCAGGGAGAGATGAGGTGGGCAGTGCCCTGGAGGCCATCACCTGGCCTTGGTCCTCCAAGGGGTTAATCTGGCCCCTGTTTAGGGGGGCAAGGGTGGCCTAGGAACCTCCTTCAAACTGCCTGGCTGCTGGGAACAATGGGACCATTGTGGTGGGAGGAGTGGAGTGCGGGCAGGCTGCTGGCACGGCCTGTGCACCACAGGGCGGGCCCTCACCCAGTGCCTGCCTGCCTGCCTGCCTGCCTGCGTACTCTGCTCACTCTCCCAGGTACATGCTTCCTCCCCCCTTGCCTGTCTGCCCAGCCCAAACTCCTGGCACCAGCAGAACTGGGGGCCATGGCGCTCTGCCCACATTGACATCCAGACTGCCACGGCCCTCCAGGAAGCAGGGGCATGTGGGCCAGGACAGGGTGGGGGTGATGAGACAGGATGTATGCCTGTGATCCTCCTGCAGGGGAGACAGGAAGGCCAAATGGGGTTTCTGGTGTCAGTCTTGGCACCCTCAGACAAGAAGGGCTTAGGGGACTATGAGGGCAGTGACAGGCAGGGACCCTTGCTTCTAGGTGTTTTTCACACCCATCTAATGGGGGGGCTCCCTGAGGAGCTGTGGTGCCCAGGGCAGCCTCCTAGAGACCAGGTTTGGTACCTGGCAGGCACTGTGGTGCAGTTGCCTGCTTTCAGCCAGGCAAACAGGGTGCCAAGCACACTGCCCCTTCTGAGCTTTGGGACTTTGTCCACCCCTTTGTCCCTCTCAGCCTCAGTTTCCTCATCAGCAAAATGAGGATAATTCCTGGGCATGGTGGTACATGCCTGTAATCCCAGCACTTGGGAGGCTGAGGCAGGAGGATCACTGCAAATTCAATGCCAGCTTGGGCTACATAGTGAGTTCAAGCCAGCCTGGACTACCTAGCAAAACCCTGCCTCAAAAAATAAAATAAAGCCGGGCATGGTGCCGCATGCCTTTAATTCCAGCACTCAGGAGGCTGAGGTAGGAGGAGCACTGTGAGTTCAAGGCCAGCTTGGGCTACAATGCGAGCGCAAGGCCAGCCTGAGTTACATAGTGCGACCCTGCCTCAAAAAACCAGGGCTGGGAGTTTGGCTCAATGGCTTAAGCGCCTGCCCTGGCAGGTGCAAGGTTGTGAGTTTGATCCCCGGTGCCGCAAATAAATAAATAAATAAAATAATTTTACAGAGTGAGATAACTGTAGTGAGACTAACAGTGCCTAAGACATACTAGCTCTCAGAACCCTACTTCTGGCCTTGATGTCCCCTTCTTTATCTCTTGCCATGGCACCCAAATATGTGGGCGTGCCATAAAGGTGCATTTGGTGAAGGTAGGCATCATCCAGATATTTGCCCTTACAGTGTCTGAGTCATTCTAGTATCAGCAAATACAGACATGGCTCTCCTCCACCCTCCTTGAGGCCAGTGCTGGCTCCCCCAAACATCCCTGGACTCCCTGACACACTCGAACTGGGAACAAGAACAGAGGGGCTGTCCACCTCTTAGCTTCAGGTTCATGTCTCAAAATCCCCCAGGAGGCAAGCAAAGGGGGACTCCCCTTCCACGTGGCACATCCCCTCCACCAGACATCCGTCTGCCACCCAACCTTCAGCAGCCACCTTGCAGTATGGGCTGGAGGAAGCTCGTGCCACTCTCTCAACATGGACCTCTTTAGAGACCCAAGGTGGGCAGAGACAGGGACTGACAAGTGGCTTTGGAAAGTAGGGAGTTCAGGGAGAAGGCCTGTTCTTTTTTCGACTAGAGAGGACTGTACCTCTTGGGGTGGCCACGCAAGCCCCCAAAGGGTTAAGAAGTCCTAAAAATAACCTGCTCCCAGCAGGACCCACTGATCAGAACCCTCCAGCCATCTGTTCCCATTTTCTCCTGTTCATACTGGAACATCTGAAACCAGCCCAGAGCCCCATCCCAATCCCAAAAATAGCCCACGCCTGCCCAAGGAACAGGCCCCAGACGCTGGGCACAGGAGGTATGGTCAGCCTAGCAGTGAGGTATGGCCCAGGTAGACGATGAACCCTTGAGCCCCAGGCTCAAGGGAGAGAATGTCCTTTCTGTCCCAGAAAGGTGGGGAGCAGAGCCAGGGCCTCTTGTACCCAGGCCTGAGAGGGCATCTGCTCATTGGGCTCAGACCTCAGACCCAGGACCCCTGGTAGCCAGACACTTCTCCCACATCTTAATCCCCGGAAGATCCCAAACACCTGTCTGCCTGACTCCTTTGCCGTGGGCATACCCCATGCCTACTCTGGGACTCCTCAGCCCTCTCACCACCCTACTCCCTTCTCAGCGGAACTCAGTTTCCCCACCCCGGCACACAGGGCTAGAGCCGGACTCTGCAGCACCGCCTGCACTCACCCCTGCAGCCCCAGGAAGGGTTTCAGGGGTGCCTTCTGACACCACAGATACTGCCATAACTGCTCTGCATCCAGCTCAGGGTGGTCCCTTCCTGGCCAACGTGCCAGACGTGCCCACCCCGGCTTCTCCATAGAGCAGAGCACTGCCCCTGCACACTCAGGGAACTGCCCAGGCAGGGAATCCAGGGGACCCTGAGACCTGAGGCAGGCCTAACAGATGCCAGGCACCCACAGCACAGCCCTACACTGCCACTTTTCTTTTCAAGGAAGGTCCCTGACCCCTAGGCCAGGAAGAGGGAGCCATCCAACAGTGAACAATGCAGAAATGGGGTGGGGGTGGGAGGGGTGCTGAAGCTAAAGGAGCAAACAGCCCTGCTGCGGTGGGGTGCTCAGGGAGATAGGGAGGGATGAGGTATCCTCAGCTCCCCAAGACCTTCTGCAGGCCCACAGCTAGCTATCTAGAAAACTTGCAATCAGGTGTCAGCTGACACTAGCAGTAGGGAAACTGAGGCAGCAAAAGGTGGATCTAGAAAGGTATTAGAATTGAGGAGTCCAAAGTGCTAGAAAGGTTGCCTCTTTCCATGACCACACTGCCTCCCCTACTACCAATTGTTGCCTTGCTAAAGCCCTTGGGAGCGTTGGGAGTTCCTGGGAAGAGCTCTGACTAATGACATTGAGGAAGATCTCTAACACCTATTGAGCATTTACTTAAACCCTTCTTGAGCATTTTCTAATTTAATCTTCAGACTAACCCTACTAAAAAGCACTTTTATTTATGTATTTATTTTGAGCCACGGTCTCTCTTTGTTACCAAGGCTGGTCTTAAATCCCTGAGCTCAAACAATCATCCTGCTTCAGCCTCCAGAGGAGTTAGGACTGCAGACATGTGCCGCCAGGGACAGCCCTGGGAAGTGCTTTCATTATTCCCACTTTACAGGTAAGAAAAGGAACAGGAGAGTTAAGAAGGCTGCCCGAGCTGCACAGCCCATAGTTATAGGAGCCAGGATTTGAACCCAGACACTCCAGCAGTTGGAATCTTAGTCCTTGCATAATGCAGATGCAGCATGGTCTCAGCCCTGCTATGACAAAAGAATGTCTGAGCCTCACACCCTCATCCCCCATGCCCTCCCTCAGTGCCTGATGGGTACCATGTTCTGCACTGGAGGCCAGTTCCCGCCTGGAACAGATCAAAAGAGAGCACCGCTCCCATCCCCCTCTACACAGGTGGCCCGCCCTGCCTGAGCTCCAGAGAGCAAAGTTCTTGGGCCTCCCCCACTCCACCACCCGGGCCCAATCCTTTACCTCCTCTCCCATCCAGGTCCCTAACAGCAAGGTCACAAGGCAAGTTTCCAGGACAACAGCACAGAACCCCTGCTGAGAGATGCCCTAGGCTAGAGGAGCTGGCTGCCCCTCTCGCCCCCAGATGGGGGTCAAAGGTCAAGTGGGACTTGCGAGGGAAGGGTGGAGCCCAATCCTTGCTCCCCACCCACCTGCTCAGCCACACCTGTCCACTGCTCCCTACTTTTTTCATTGCAGAGCTGGAAGCAGGTCCACTTCCTCCCTATCCCTGAGGGGGTAGTCGCCTCTAGCGGGGAGGGGAGGGACCGCAGATGAAGGGACTAAAAGCCCCTCCCTCTGGGACAGCCCAGGAGAAGCGCCTCCTCCCTGTCCCTGGCTTCCTCCAGCTTTCCCTAGTCAGACAGGAGCCCACAGGAGTGTTTGTTGTGAATTCAGGGAGTTGTTGCTAAGTAAGGAAGAACGGGAGGGAGGCTGTGTGTTTGTGTGTCTCTGTGTGCGTGTGCGTGAGCCAAGTCTATGGGGCCAGGGCAGCAAGAACCATACTACTGTGGCTGGTAGCCACCCTGGCTTCGACTCAGCCAGAAGAGGCCAAAGCCATTAATGGTACAACCAAGAAATCTACCTCGCCCTGCAGGACTATCGACTGAGCTCAGTCTCCCCAGCTCCCACCCAGGGAAAGATCCGGTTTAGAAAGGGGCTTTAACCCTCTCCATGCCAGCCCCACCCCCATTCCCTCCCTGGGTTCTAAATTGAAGGCTGTTTGCACCCCAGGAGATAGAGGAGGCCTCCCTCTAGGGGGAGGGAGAGCAAGAAGTGGGGGCAGAAAGCCAGGAGGAGGGACCAAAAGACAAAAGCCAGGCAGAAGGCTAAGCCAGGATGATGCGGCCACGGCCATGGCCACTGCGGACAGAGATCAGGGAGGCCAAGAAGGACACACACGAGCACATGGACCTCTCACCTCTGGAATAGTGTGTGCTGGGCTCAGGCTCAAGGGTGTGGTCTGGGATGGGGGCTCCCTGTGGAGAGAGGGTCACAGCTAGAAGCCCCAGGCCAGCAATCTACACCCCTCTCCTCCCACAACCCCCCCATAAACATGTACACACGCACACAGCCTGCAGCTCCAGGAAGTGTCTGAGCTGCCTCCCCCCCCCCCAGGACTTCTGTGGACTGGCTGAGAGCCAGGCCGGACCCAGCTGCCCCACAAGGCCACTCCCCCTCCTGGAAGAGGAAAGGAGAAGGCACTGGAAGCCCTCAGAGTTCCCAGAGAGCCTGGCCTCACAGGGAGAGAGGAGGGGCGACTCCGGGACCTGATCAGGCCTGAGGACTTGGGGGAGGGGGCACGTGGGAGGCAGAGGACCCCAGCTTCCAGCAACACTCAGCCCAGTTACCTATCAGGGAAAAGAATGGCTGTGAGTCCTATGTCCCTGTGTGATCGCCTGGCTACAACTCTCTCCCAGGAAATGCAAAGTCCTGGGGACTTGGTCTGGACAGGAGGGTTGGGGTGCGGGAGTCCACTTCGGCATTTCAGTAGAGGGGGCTGCATGAAGCTCCCACAGCAAGCGGGAGGGAGGCTGGTGGCTGGGCTCAGTTTGTACTGGGGGTCAAAGGGGAGTTCTTTTCCGAAGAATTCTGGGAGAGGCGCCAACTAGAGCAAGCTGCTAACCACCCCCCCCTCACTGCACTGGGGGCGGGGGGTGTCCCTGCCAACCAGACTTAACCCCCTATAGCCTGTGTTGCTCCCAAGCCTGGGACAGGGTTTTTGGGAGGGGTCCTCTGGCTGAGCTCTGCTTCCAAAGCTAAGAGGCAGGTGGTGCAGGACACCCCCCTGAATGCAACTGGCTCCACAGGGCCCCATCTGGCACCACCCTGCCCTACCACCACCTGGTGACTTTTCAGGGCTCATCTCCTGAAGGTGTCTGCAGTGACGTGTGTGTACGTGTCTCAGAGACCGAGATTGAGAAACAAACTGAAAGCTCCTTGCCAAGGCCCTCCCCACCCCCCGCTGGGTCACTGAGAGCTGTACCAACCTGTGCCTCCAGCCCTCCCTTCTTCCCACTGTGCCGGGTGAGACCAGAGGCCATGGCGGGGTGGGGGGGTATAAAAGGGACAGTGTATCCTCCTATCTACCTCCTGCTGCTGTCTACAGCTCTCTACTCATCCCATAGTCCCTGATCAGCCTTCTTTCTCTTGGACCTGCCACATGGACTCCTAGAGGAAAGCATTCAATTATAGCCTGAGATCCTAGGAAGGGAAACTGAGTCATGGCACAGTATCAGTGCTTCCAGTGGCTGAAACCCAAACCCAACTTAAGTCTACAATCACTACCCTAACTTTGACTAAAAGAAACAAAAAACATAAAGTTTGGAGTCTTAGAACCGCTCCTCCCACAGAATACGTCTAACTGCAGTAGGTAAGGAGAAGATTAAACCTCAGAAAGGCTGTCCATGGATCAAGGCTGCATGGGTAGCTGGCCCCAACTCAAATGCCTAAATTCCAGACCCTTCTCTGTCTTCTCCTCTGTCTTTTCCTGCAGAAAATGTGAGTGTCTTATTCTGTTATTCACCTCTAGCCAAAGAAGTCAACTCTTCTGAACCTTCAGTTTCTCACCAAGCACCCAGACTGATGTGACTGGCTGTTCCTTGTCCTCAATGAAGCAAGTGACCCCAGGGATGCAGGAATCACTTTCCTTTCCCCCAGCCCATTCCTTCAGAGCACTGAACCTCCCTTAACAGCCACCACTGCATCCTCAGGACAAGAAGGTGAGCTGGTGGTGCAGATCCCTTACGGTGCTGAGTGTTGGCAAGAGGCAGAGGGGAGGGCCCACCTTCAGAGACAGTTTATCCCAAAGTGTTCCCACTCTGCCACTCTCTTTTCAAGGACCACAGAGTTGCCAGAAGCCTCGGCCCTGCTCCAGGAAACCTCCCTATCAAAGAGCAGAGGACTCCACGTCCTAGGGCCGCAGGAGACCTGTGACTACACACCCCAGATATGTTCCCAGGGAGCAAGAGGAGGCAGGGAGGGACACAAGGCGCACGCGTGAACGCATGCATACGCACACACACATCAGAGACACACCCCCAGCACACTCCTCAGAGAAACCCCACCATGTGTGGCCTTGAGACAGATCCACATTCAAGGTACTTCCAGAAATGACCCCTGACTCTAAATAGTGGCCCCGTAAGACACCCTAGAGGCTTGCCTATTGAGAGCCAGCCCAGGAGAGCCTGGGAATGTCCACAGCAGCTAGTCACACAAAACCACCACCAGAAGGTACACCCACTCGGGGATATACCCACCCCCCACGTGCACACGTGTAGTACCTGGCCATGTCCAACCACACAAACTCAAACACACCACCTCCAGTGTGAAGCTGGATTAGAGGACAGTGTCCCTCTCCTAATGGGGAGGGGAGGTAGAGGGGCGTGGAGAAGCGCTCAGGGATTTCAAAACAATCCTGGTTTCGAAATGCTGGAAATGCTGGATTCAGGGCCAGTCCCAGTTGAAGGGGGGGAGGGCAGGCCAGAACAACCAGTCCATGGAAGGAAGAGGGACTGCACAGAGGGAGTCCCAGCCCGTGGGGAAGGGGCCCTGAAAGAAGTACCAAGCTTAGGAGGGGCAGTGAGCCCAGGGCCAAGTAGGCAGGGCTGTTGAAAGGAGGCAAGGAAGGAGAGACTTTGGCTTTCACCACTGACAGGAAACGTGAGGAGGCAGAAGGCCTCCACTCCTCAGCTCTGAGTAAGGGCAAACTTAGCTGTGCCCCTTCCCCACTTACAGGCAGTGATGAGCCCTTTCTGCCCTCAGAGAGCTTCCCTGGCTCTGCTTCCCTGCCAACTAACAGAGCTCCAACCTAAGGGATCCAAGGGGTGGGAGACAGCAAAAACCTGCAGAGTCTGGCGTCTTCCCAGACTCCCCACACTCAGGATGGAGTAAGCGAGCAAACCCCCAGGAACTCAGTGCTTGCCTCCCCACCAGGAGGAGGAGGGGGACCCTAGGGGTAACTGAGGCAATGCACACAACATACTCCTCCACCCAGGAAGTCACCCCTCGCACGGCAGCTGGAATGCCCTTACTCCCCACCCCCTCCCGCCAAGGATGGCCAAGAGTGCACCCAGGGAGAGGTTAGAGGGGAGGTCAGGCCAGGCTGGAGGCGGGGCTCTGGAGGCCTGGCCCTGGCACCCAGTAGAGGAGACGCCAGGCTGCCTTCAGGGCTGCCCATCCAAGTGACATGCAGCAGCTTGGAGCTCCAGGGATGCAGCCTTCTTCACCTAGTCCCTCACCTCCTGGCCCTGGTCACCCAGCCCTCCAGCTTTAGCCCTGAGAATCCAAGGATGGGACTTGGGGAACTTAGCAGTCCAGGGAAGAGATCTTGAGCCTTGGCAGGAGCCCCCACCTAGTCCTTCAGGCCAATCTGAACCTCCTTCCCCACATCCCTGGGAGTAAAGCCTCCACTCCCTGTGACTATGGTGGGCAGCTGTTGGCGATGGGAGGCAGGGGTACAAATGCCAAGCTAGAGCAGCCAGGTGCTCGACAGGTTGAGCCAGTCCCTGGAACACAGCCCCACCCCAGGGAGAGCGGACTTGGCAGAGGCTCCCTGCCCACGGCACCCAGCCTGTACCCGCTTCGCTCCCACGGCTGCCCACTTTCCCACGGTGCCATGCCCCCTTTGTCCCCTCCCCCCCAGGTCAACACCTGGACAGTGCCCAGGGCTCTGCTACAAGGAAGCAAAGGATGCCATTTCTCTGTCACCCTTGGGTGCCCAGGCTCTTGAGGTACTTCACTATCTGCCACTAAAGAGGCCAGGGAGAATAATCGTGACATCAGGGGAGCAGGAACTCCAAAGTGCTCCCACCTCCTTGTGGGCCTCTTTTGATCCTGAGAAAACTGGACACAGACACCGTGGCTCCCTGGAGCTGCCCTAAGGCACTGGGACAGAACTTCAGCCTGCAGTGCTGGCGCCAGAGGCAGTATGGAGGCGCCCCCAGCTTCTCCTCTCAGGCTCCCTGGAGGAAAGGCTGCAGGTCTGGGTGACTGTTGGTTCACTCCAGTCTTGCCAGAGTTGCTGCCACTCACAACCCTAGTGCTTTCCTCTCACCATGCTGCTGGGCTCCCTGGAGCTCCATCCCAGCCATGGGTCCCCACACAGACAGGCAGCCCCCCTTTGCACAGCATCTCCTTTAATCTAAAGCAGGTGCCAGGCATTCCAGCCCTTGCTGAGTCGACACTGCCACCCACTAGGCCTCTGCCCAGAAGGCAACTACCCTGCCTGGTTAAAGAAGTTCACCCCCAGCCTAGGCTCCTGCTTAAGCCAGGTACCAGGAATCCAAAGTGGAGTCATGGGTGCCCAATGCATTTTCAACAAGCAAGATCACTAGGTCCCAAATTACCAATGATAGGCTTAGTCCCGGATTGCTGTGGCCAGCCAGTTGTTCTCTAGGACCCTGCAATAATCTGCCCCTTCCCTGGACTCTCCCATCCTGAGCCTCCAGAACCCATCTCCAGCTACAGAGATCCTGCTACCCTGGGACATGAGTCAGTCTGGATGCAAGATAATACTCATCCCTCCCAATATAAACCCCCAGCTCACCTCAATGAAGAGCAACACAGAGAAACCCCTAGAGGGAGACAGACAGGACACTGGCCTTCCAGGCCTGGTCCTCTGAAGCCAAGGAGGCAGATGGGGTTGGGGGGCGGTGCTTTCTTGGTAGCAGATCCCAGCCTCCCTTCCTGCCCCTCACCTTCCACTCTCCCCCAGTCTTAAGGCTTCTGTTAGCAGGGCCCCAGAGCAGACACTAGGAAGACAAGGCCTGAGCATGCGAATCCCCTGGGGCCATGAAATCATGGTCCTGACCCAGAGAAGGCAAACAACTCCATGCTGGGGAGCAGTAGAGGAACCCCTGCCCCAGGACGTAGCTGTTCCCTGGAGAGGCTGAGGAGAGGGGCAGAATGGACCTCCCTCCCCCAGGTCTGGTTCAGAAAAGCTGCTCAGAGGCACCCTGGGTATAGATAGTAGAGATAGCCCTCCCAGGTAAGGCAGTACCCAAAGCTGGGAGGAAGGAAGGAGGAGCAAGCAAAAGATCGAGGGAGCAGTGGAGCTCCTTTCCCTGGGCTCAGTCAAGGGCCCAGCTCACCTCTTTCAGAACAGCACTTTTCCTCCTGCAGCAGAGCCCTCCTCCCCCAGGAGACACAGACACACACCCCAAGCAGCAGGCAGACAGGAGGAGGGAGGCAGGGGGTGTCAGAAAAACCCGGAAGGAAGCCTGACAGACAGAAGCTGATACTGATTTCACTACTCAAGACACCCTCCAGGCTCCCACACTTTTAGGGATACTCTCCTTCTCATCCCCCAAAAGGGAAAAGGGGAGAACAGACTTCATCTCTTCTGAAACCAAATTCCAGCAGCCCTGGGGCAGGATATACCCCGGGCAGACAGGAGGCCTAAGTCTCACTTCTCTCCCCGACATACTTCACACAGGGTTCCTCTGGACCAAGACAGGGGCCACCTCCCCTCCTGCAGGGACCTCCAAGGAACTATGTGACTGCCCCACCCCCAGCCAAGCCCACAACACTCAGGATCCTTGGCGAGGGAAGCTCCTTCACTCACACTCCCACTGCCCAAAAGCAGCGCCTGCGGGCAGAGGGTGACCCCAGGTCTCCTCAGTCCCTATCCATCTCCTTCTGGAGGTCCCATCAGTCCACGAAGGAGTGCTGGGGTACTGGCACCCACTGTTCTGGTGAGCCTGGGAGGGGGACTACATCTCCCAGAAGCCCCCAGGGCAGGGTTCGCTGCTCCAGCTGGCCCAAGGCCGGCCTTGTTCTCTGCGCTAGGGTGGCAGGGTCCCCTGGATACCCCTAAGCCCTCCTGCCGGTGCTCTGGGGCTGCCAGCCAGACTGAGGGCCTAGGCATAACCTCCACTAACCCTGCGGGCATCTTACGCCCCTTAAACAGCCTGGAGGTGTGTGCCACAGGGCAAGAGACAATCAGAATGTGTTTCCCCTCCCCGATTTAAACTGGATCTCCCTTCTCGACCTCCTGCTGGCCTGACATGACTTTCGCCCTCGCCCCCAGCCCACCCCCTCACCTCGCGCGGGTCGGGGGTCCTCACGCCAGGCCGGAGCTGGACGCCATGACCAGGTCAGGGTCGGTGAGTGGGTTGGGGTCCTCCTGCTCTTCAGCTGGAGGTGCGGAGAGGGCGGGCAGGTGGTGATCTTTTGATCCTGGAAGCCTTGATCTCAACACCAGCCCGGACCGGGAGAGGGGATCCGGGGATCGCTGGGCACCTGGGTTCCTGCCTCCCCACTGTGGAGCATGGTCGTGGGCGTCGGGCCGCGGCGGGAGAGCGCGCGCAACCCCCGGGGCCGGGGCTCGGGACCGGGGTCTCGGCCCCGGACCGCACGGCTCGGGCTCCCGCTCCTCCTCCCTTCCTTCCTTCCTCCGCCTCCTCCTTTCACTTTCCCCGAGGCCCGCGGGGACGACGGGCGCGGGGCGGGAGGGGGCTGTCGGGTGCTTATTGTCGCTCGGACGGCGAGGGTGCGGGTCGCAGCCCCCGCGCGGAGCGGCGCCGGGGGACCCAGGCGTGCGGGCGTCCGGCCGGTTGGCTCCGGGCGGCGGCGGTGGTGCAGCGGCCCCGGGTCTGGGGCATGTCCGGCCACTGGCTCCGCCGCGCGCCGCCGCCTCCCTGGGCTCTCCTGCGCTGCCGGAGCCTCGCGCGCCCCTCCACTCGGCGCCTCTCCCCAGCCTGAATAAGCATCGGGGCTCTCTGGCTGCCTCCTTCTGCCTTCATACCAGAGCCCGGAGAGGCCCCTGTCAAAATAAGAGCTCCCCCATCTCGCTCGACTCCTCGCCCAACCCGGCTCCCCCAGCCTCCCAGTGGTCTGACTCGGTAAGGCGCCCGGCCGGCCGGTGGGAGGCAGGTTGGCCCGGGGGCGGGGAGGGGAGCTTCTATCCTGCTCTCTTCCCCATTCCTGAGGACTGGGGAAGAGATGCGCCAGCAGCATCACAGGCTAGAGAAGTCTGACAAACCTACCATCCTATCTGCAGGGATTGGAAGGAGTGGGAGTTACACACACACACACACACACACACACACGCACACGCGCGCCGCGCTGGGTCCCCTTTTCATTGTAACCACCCACGTTCATTATGCACTGAGCATCTCTTTATTCATCTTTCTTTCCTAGTAGACCATGAGGTCTTTCAGGACACAGAATTTTTTTCATCTCAATCCTCAGCAGCTCCAGGGGATGCTATGAAAATATTTCTGAAAGTGAAACCTTTATCTTCTCAAAAGAACTCTCTCCTAACCTCAAAAGCTACACACACACACACACACACACACACACACACTGTTCTTTGGGCAGTAGATGCACTGAATAATTGCAAAAAAGAATTGTGATTTTAAAAAACTATTTCACGTGTTATTTCAGTGTTTCCCACAAACCTGCAAGAAAGCTGTTATGGTCCCATTATACAGGTGAGAAAACTAAGTCTTGCATTACTGAAGCCATACTCAGGTATGTCTAAAATGCTAATCCCAAGATACAATTTGGTTTCCTCTGCCAGAGTATATTCCTTCTATGTTAAATGTGACAAGCAGGGCTGGGGATTTAGCTTAGCGGTGTAAGTGCCTGCCTGGCAAACACAAAGTCATAAATTCAATCCCTGGTACAAAAAAAAAAAAAAAAAAAAGAGTGACAAGCATTGACTACTTTGGAAAGGAAGAACTCCTTTTTGTTTCCTGTACCCTCATCTCACAGATGGCCTCCAGACAGTTCCCCACCCTGGTGTCCCTCTTTGGACCATTTATCACTTCTGCACAACCACCTCCCCATTTGCTTACATGTTTTGTCTCATTTCTCCTGTGTGTACATCTGATGGACCCCAAAAAGTTCCTGAGGGCCAGCCTATGCCTGTGTCCTCCGTGTTCCCCACAAGATTGATTGAACAGCTGGCTCTATTCATAGAAGGACTTGTGTCAATGCTGACTTGATGGGTTGATGGTGCCAGGAACTGGGCACTGGGCAAGAGGAACAACATACAGGTAACATCACAGAAACACGGTAACACTGTAACCATTATGTGTGCCACACACATCACAGTTTACAAAGCACTTCATGCACATCATCTCTTGAGAGAGCTTTAATCCAATCAAAACTTTTCCAAGTAGAATACCTACAATGCTATGACATGTCTTTTATCTTCAGTTAAAAGGAAGGAAACTGAAGCTCAAAGAGGCTGAACTCTGTTGGGAAAGGATAGTGCTAGGACCTACGGAAACAGGGTTTGATTTCTTCTCTCTCTAGATTCCAAGGCACAAAATGGGCCACAAGGCAAGAGGCCAGCTCTCAGAGGGTGTTTGTTAGAAGGGTCCACTCCATTTAGGTGGGTCGGTGAAAGACATCAAGTCACATGATCATTTGGCACAAGCCCCAGTCATAGTAGGTCCAGGACGCAATGTTTACAGGGGTGAGTGGTAGCCGCGTTGCGAAGGATCGCAAATGTGTTCCGCAGTGAAGTTCAGGAGTGTTCGGTATGTCCTGTGGAGCAGCCTTGCAGAGCGCTCCCCTGGGCGGGGCTGTGACTCATTCCCTGAGCGGAGGTTCCAGGTCGGGATGCAGAACTCTGGGCAGCCACGAGTTCTGGGTGGAACCCCCGAGCGAGAGCCGAGGGAAGGAGAGAGGCGAGCTGCCCGTTGCGGGAATCGAGCGGCTCCCTCTACTGGCAAAGTCGGGGGAGTACAGTGTGATTCCGCGTGTCACAGGTGTGTTAGCGTGTGTCGGGGTCGGCGTTTGTCGGTGGAAGTACCGGCATGGGTATGAATGTGTGGACATGGCTGTGTTCACTGTGGGTGTGCCAGTGCCGCTCGGGGCTTTTTCTGGAAACAGTGCGTGTACACGACTTGTAATACGATTTACTTCGGGGTTGGGGGGCGGGAGAAGGGGAGGCCCTAGAGCTGCTCTTCACTTGAGATCACAGCATCCTCCTGTTTCTGGGGTGACTAGGACGAACGGCTCTTCCAGCTGGTACTCTTCACCAGCTCGTGCATTAGCCGGAGAAGGTAGGAACGGTTCTGGCCCGGAGAGCTCCGGGAAAGCGAGTCTATCCCCTGAATCAGCTGGGACCCAGGAACGGGTTAACCTGGAGCCCCACAGTGACTTCAATCATTGGCCCAGGGCACTGTCAGTCAGCGATCTGGGGGCGGGGCGTGCGAGGCCGCTGTTGGATTGCCCAGCGCCCCTCACTTGCCCCTCGACCCCCCACATCATTCCACTGCTGCGCCCGCACCCCCATCCTGGTGGAGACGCCTGCCTGGGCCCTGGAGAAGGAGCGGATCTGGGCATCTTGGCTTCCCCACTCACTCCAGCAGCCTGGCTTCCTGATAGATGGTGATTATTATATAATAGACCTGCTGGACAGATCCGTGCCAACCCTGGGAACACTTTGCCCCTCGAAGCCTGCCCTAAGACCTGGCACCTGCCGCACAGAGCCTGCAGCCCGGCTCTGCCGGCGCCCCCAGCACCGCCCCTGTCCCGGGGAGGGAGACCCCATAGCCACCTTCCCTGGTGGAACTGGGCGGGCGCCGGGCCGGTAGTCGCGCCGGCGCCCCGCAGGTCTCCCTGTCTGCCTGCGGTGTGTGGCTCTAATCAGCGCTGGTCTAAGATTGTGGGATCGTCCTGGGCCCCCCTCCACCCTGAACTTGGAACCCAGGAGCCCACAGAGGTGGAGCTAGGGGGCGCAAGGACCAGGGTCGGAAAGGGAAATGAGTTTGGAAAAGGTGCGGGGTCTGGAAACCTGAGGCAAGGAGAGGGGGCCGGTAGGGGCAGCGGGGGAGGGACTCTTATCCTGACAGGGCTCCCGCCTTCCCCGACTGGAGGGTTTGGAAAAACTGAGCAGGCAGCCAAGGCTTGGCTGGAAATCCTGCAGCCCACCCTCCTGGGGACACAAAGCTGGAGGGCGGGGGCAAGACGGAGGAAGAGAGCACGACCCCGGGGAGGGCAGGGCCTCTTTTGGGACTGGGGGCCTAGGGGCCAGGCCCCTGGGGAGGGGGTTCCTGGCGCTGTCTCCCTGCAGTCTGCTTCCCCCTTCGCCGCCGCTCCCCCTCCTCTCCCCTCCTCCCTCGCCGGCTCCAGTCTTGCAGATTGCGGGCAGACTTAACTCCTTGCGTGCCAGCCCGGTGGACTCCGAGGTGGTGACGCCGCGAGGAGAGGGAGGGAAGGAGGGAGGAACTCCAGACCCCACTCCCACCCACAGTTTAACACCTTGTGGCCCGGAATGCAATCCCGGAACTTGGACTGGTCAGAGCCCTGAAAGGCTGCGGGGCCCTGGAGGAGCGACCCGCAAAGCCGGCACCTGGCAGCGGTGGGGTCCAGTCTGCTCCCCTGCCCAGTGTCACTGGCCTCCTCCCCGTTCCCACGCTCTGCGCCTCTCCTGCACTCTGCTACCCTCCCAGCCCCTTTTAGATGGGCCCGAGGCCCTGACGGGTTCGCGAAGCCAGGAGGCTGGGCTCTGCAGCCGCCTGAGCGCCTCCTCTGTGTGCAGCCTCCGAGCCCCCAGAGCAAGTGACCGCAGCCTTTGCCAGTCTTACAGCCAGAGGGACTGCCACCCATCTCAGAGAAATGCTACCCCGTCCCAGCTGGGACTGGGAACTGAGTCCCTGAAAACCCTGACTCTATCCTAGAGCCTCCGCTAGGCGACACTCCCTTCCCTGGTAGATTTTCCCCAGTTCCGCTGTGAATGACTGCCCGCGGAAGGCACTTCAGATTTGGCATGAAAGGGTTAACGGAACCACCGGCTCTACGTGGGAGCCAGGTGAGGCACCGCCCATCCTGGCCTCAGGTGCAAGTAGATGGGGAAGGAGAGACACTGACCTTAAGGGCTGCTTTTTTTTCGCCCCCTGGTGGTCGGATCTGGCTTAGCAACCGCTGGCAAAAGTATATTCACGTAGGGGTTCGCGGGTAGAAAGACACTAGAGACAGCAAGAGCGCTCCTCCAGAGGGAACAGCACTTTCCGAGGGGGACAAGCGCTCTAGGAGCAAGGAGGGAGTGCCACGATCCCTACCACGCTGCCCCCACTCAGCAGGGTGCCTTAGCCGCTTCCAGATCCTCGCCTTGGGGACTCTACTAAAGGGTCCTAAGCGCCTCGGCACCTGGAGGAGGGCTGGGAAAAAGTGGAAGACTAAACGCCTGTTTCCCGGGTGGGTCTCAGTCTAACAGAGGGGAGTGCATAGGGGGAAGCTGGCGCTCCCCTTGCTCTTCGTCCTCCAGGCCTTCCCAGGCTCCTATTCCAGCTGGACCCGCAGCGAATACAAACCTCTAACCAGGTTCAAAGCTTCGACCAGCTACTTGTCCCTTCAGCTTCCCACCCCTGTAGCCAAACTGTTTCTCCCCGTCCAAATAAATTGCTTGAGACTAGAAACTCACAGTCACTTTCTCATATCTGGCACTGCCGAAACCCTTTTTGCCATCTACTCAGAAGCCCTCCCGGGTTAGCAAAGCCAATAAGCTAGAAGGGCCCTCTCCACCTCCCATTGCCTTACTTCCTTCCCGTCATCTTCACTCCTCTCAAAGATTTCCCTTTGCACAGGTAGTTTACTGACAGGAGACCGTTCCTTACATAGCGATACCCAATTTGCCACTTGCCTTGTTTTCCAGGACCGTTCTCTGACCAACTCCACCTATTTATTCATTCAACAAATATTTACTGTGGACCTATTATGTGCCATGCACTGGACTAGCCGCTAAGTATAAGTTGGGGCCAAGATAACTATGGTCCTCCTTACGGAGCTGACAGCCTAGTTGGGGACAGACATGTAAATAGGACTTTGTGTGATGAGAGCTTGAGGAACACATAGAAGAGACCCAGCTCTGGAGTTGGAGTCTGGAACAGGCACCAGCATCTGAAATGAGATTTCTGCCACCTTGGAGCAGTTCTATCCAGACACATGAGTTCAAAGCTTGTACCGGCTACCTTGAGAAGATACATCTCCCTGGATGTCTAAAGATAGAACAGGAGCCCAGCGAGAAAGCACAGCTATATGTTGTAAGAGGTCTCTAAAGCTGCGTTCCCATACAACCTTTCTAGTGAGTTCTCCAAGTCACAAAGGAAAGAAGACTGTTCTAAGAGCCCAAATATGTGTTTCCCACTCTGTGGGCCTCAGTTTCTTCAAATGTTAGAACGAAGAATTGGATTCAGTTAGCTCCAAGATCTTTATCCTGCAAATAGAAAGAATGGGCTTTATCAGCGAAAAATACCCACTGAGGTCTGATTCTTTCTTTTGTGTGTGTATGTGTGTGGCACCGAGGATTGAACTCACAACCTCCTGCCTGCCAGGCAGGTGCTTAAGCCACTGAGCCAAACTCCCTGCCCTAGTTTTTTGTGACAGGGTCGCACTATGTAGTTCAGGCTGGTCTTGCACTCACATTATAGCCCAGGAACTCACAACGCTCCCCTATCTCAGCCTTCTGAGTGCTGGGATTAAAGGCATGCACCACCATGCCCAGCCTCAGCCCTATTTCTTGAGACAGGGTCTCACTATGCAGTTCAGGCTGGCCTTGAACTCACTTTGTAGCCCAGGCTGGTCTCGAACTCACAACGATCCTCCTGCCTCAGCCTCCCAAGTGCTGGGATTAAAGGTGTGCACCACCATGGCCAGCTGCACTTTAATTCTTTCATTTTTGTTTGTTTTGTTTTCTGAAACAAGATCTCACTATGTAGCTCAAACTGGCCTCAAATTTATGATCCTCTTGCCTCAGTCTCCCACATGCTGGGATTATAGATGACTACCACACCTGGCTTCTTTCCATCTAAATCTTGTACTAGAGACAAGCACCTATCTCAGCTCGTGCTAAGCCAGGAGCACTAGGGGACAGCACTCACAGAATGTAGTTAGTAACTGCATTAATATGCTCTTACAAGTAGCACTATGGGACTGTTATTTTTTTTTTTTGCGGCACCAGGGCTCGAACTCACAACCTTGCACCTGCCAGGGCAGGCGCTTAAGCCACTGAGCCAAACTCCCGGCCCTAGTTTTTTGAGGCAGGGTCACACTGTGTAGCTCAAGCCGGTCTTGCACTCGCAGTGTAGCCCAAGCCAGCCTCGAACTCACAACGCTCCTCCTACCTCAGCCTACCGAGTGCTGGGATTAAAGGCGTGCGCCACCACGCCCGGCTCGGGGCTGTTATTTTTAAGAGATGGAAGATTAATATGGTGGTGAAAGGCCTTGCTTAAAATCACGTGGCTGGGGAGTGATAGCTGGAAGAGGGACCCATGCCATCTAGTCCCCCATCCAGGCTCTTTCCATAATACCACTGCAGCACTTGTTTCCAACTTTCCATTGGACTTCTTCCTGTTTCTGGCTCATTTCCCTGCAAGGCCAAAAGATGGAGAAAGGCAGGCTTGGCCTCCTTATCTGGACATCCCCAGAGCCCAAAGGGTGGCTGAGATCTGGTCTCCTGGGCCGCCCTTTCTCTCTGCATGACCCTATTTATATCCGTGTAGCTCTCTAGCTCATTCTAAAAAGGCACCCTTGAGTTGTGGATGAAGCCTTGGGCCAGTCAGAGTCAGAGTTCCAGCCAGGCCTAAAACCTGATCAATGATTTCAAGCAAACCAATTCACCTCCCTAAGCCTCCCATTCTTCGTCTGTTAAGACCCATAATCTATTCTTTTTTTCTTGTTGGTACCGGGGATCGAACTTATAATCTCGCACCTGCCAAGCCCATGCTTAAGCCACTGAGCCAAACTTCTGGCCCTATTTTTTTCAAGGCAGGGTCACACTGTAGTTCAGTCTGGCCTTGCTCAAGCGGCTTTGAACTCACAATGTTCCACTTACCTCAACCTCCCGAGTGTTGGGATTAAAGGTGAGCACCACCACGCCCAGCTAAGACCATAACCTATTCTAACTCCTGGGTTTACAACTTGAAATCCCAGGTTAGAAAGCATGTTTAAAAGCACAGCTCTAGTGAAGGAAATAGGTCTAATGTCTTTGTGTCTGCCGGATCTCACCGCCTCAAGACCATATGTGCTCCATCTGCAGGGACTAAGGGGCTGCTTCCTGGGGGCCCCATTCTCTGGTACCATACTAGGTCCTGTGACAGTGCCAGGACATGTGGGCTAAATATACTCTGGGCCCCTTAGTCCAAATACCAGCAATAACTGGGTATAGTGGGGCTCACATATAATCCCAGCACGTGGGAGGCTGAAGCAGGAGGATCACTGTGAGTTTGAGGCCATCCTGATCTCATAGTGAGCTCAAGGCCAGGCTGAATGACATAGTAAGACCCTATCTTGAAACAAAAACAAAAACAAAAACACCCACAGCCACACTTGTTCACATTCCCTTCCCCCACTGCTTTGCTTCCCCTTGTAGTAAGCAGTTACAGTCAGTCTGTGGACTCCAAACCAGCCCCTCTGTCCTCTGTAGTTCATAGAGCTTGTCTGTCTCCTTTGCCACTGCCATCTCCCTGTGAAGTGGATTGGTATAGCACTTGGGGTTTGTTCTTTTCCTCTTTTCTTCCCCCATTCTGGAGAAAGTCGCCTCCCTCCTCCCTCCCTAAGAACTGATTTTCTGAACCTTATCCCACCTTTTAATGGCAAGATTTAATATCTGTGATTTTTAGATCCCCCCAGGCTTGTATGTTATATCAGATCTTCATATAAGCTGGTAACAAAAGTATTTAACAGGACCAAACCATAAAGCACAATATGTCCCTCTGGTCAGTACCAAGTCGTGTCACATTGAGAAGGAGCAAGGTACATGCAGGAGAAGTGTTTGCTGATAGCATAGGATCAGATCACCATGAGCCTCAAGAGGCAGAGTGGAAGAATAAGGAAATAAGAAGGCTCAGAGTTTGAGACTTGGTCTCAGGGCCCTACAAGGACTCTGGACCCGCCTGTGCCAGGGATCCCGGCCTCCCAGGGCCCTAAGCAGGCTGAAGGGAGAGCCATGCCCAGGCACCCCACACTGTACCCAGGGAGCCTGGGTCTAGGGGTGCAGGCCACCATTCCCAACAGTTCACAGAGGCTGTAACCGGGCAGCCCTGTCTCAGACCTCCCTTTAGTGACTGAGCCATAATGGTGCACATGAGCATCCTGGCTGATGGTCTCAAAAACATCGACCATGCTGAAGAGAGAAAAATGCCAGATCCTTATTAGCCCCTGCTCCAAAGTCATCGTCTGGGAATGGTGGTGCACACCTGTGCATCCCAGTGCTCAGAAGGCCGAGGCAGGAGGATTATTTCGAGTTTGAGGCCATCCTAGGCTATTCAGCAGGACTGTCTCAAAAATAAGTGAATAAATAAATAAATAAATAAATACCCACAACAACAAAAGTCACCATGCAGTCCCTAACTGTGAGGATAAAGCATGGTTATATCAGTGACTTTGAAATCACTAATGATCATAGGGCTGGAAAAATTGTTGTGAACTTCACAGGCAGGTTAAACAAGTGTGGAGCGATCAGTCCCAGGTTTGCTGTGTAGCTGAAAGACGCAGAAAAATGGCAGAATAATCTGCTTCCATCCCATCAGTTCTGTTTCCTTGTGTTGACAACCTCAGCAGGCATCATGGACCACGAGGAAGCAAAATGGAGGCACAGGAGGGAAAATCCTAGGATTCTTTTTTTAGGGATATAAAACATACACAAATAAAATGCCTCAGTGGACTCTCATGGAGAAAAAAAGAAGCTTCAAAAAGTTTTTGACTGTAAGAGCCATGCTGGGACAATCTGGTATAGCAAAAAAACCCAAAATGACACACTAGCTCTGGATTATTAGTTGTAGAACTTTAGGCAAATTAACCACTCTAAGCATCAATTTCCCCTTTGGTAAAATAGAGTAACATCTCCATTATTATAAAGACTAAATCAGACTCCATATGTTTTTGAGATAGGGTAGTTCGAGCTGGCCTTGAGCTTGCAGCGATCCTCCCACCTCAGGTTCCCGAGTGCTGGGATTACACACACGTGCCACCACGCCTGGCTGAGACTCCATATGTTACAAAGCCTAGAATATAGTAGGGGCTCAATAAATGAAGAAAATGAAAGAGAGGGGGAGGGGAGGGGAAAGAACATGTGCCTATGCCGGGTCTGGTTTCTGAATGGGGACTACATTTGTGATTGGTCCAAGCCAGAAATCCACCTCGGGGACTGTGCTAATGGCTGGCTGGGTGCTTGCTCCAGGGTGACATATATGAAACAACAAAGAGACGGAAGCGGGGATGAACGACATTTCACAAAGAGAATTAGCACACCTTGGAGTCTAGCTAGGTGTGGAGGGTGGCAGAGACACACCTGCTCTCTGGCATCCTGGTACCATTCTGGGGCCTATGAAACAGGAAACCGCAAAGGAAACATATTCTGAGACCTCACAGGTCACCACCAACAGGTAGCACCAAAGCTGTTACACTGGGCAGTGACAGGGACGTACAAAGACCAGTGATGTCTTGAGGAAGACGGTTCACGTTGAGGCTCCTTGAATTGAGCATGGTGGTGGGCACGCCAGGGGATGTGACCAGTAAGGAGGTAGAAAGATTTCACTGGGACTTTTAAGAGGGAGTCAGGGCCAAAGTTAGGTTTTTGGGGAAGAACCCACACCTGTGGTAGCTGCAAGCATTGGCCAAGGTCCCCAAGTGTAAATTGGGAAGCAAATCAAGGAAAGTGCCCTGCAGGACCCACCGGAACCATGCTGGCTCTGACTAGGCCCAGAGAAGCTGCTCAGTGCTAAGGTCCCTGCCCATCCTTGCCTGCTCCCTGGTCAGAGACAGCAGATCAGCCAGAGCTGACTCCCGCCTGCTTGCCACTCACTGTACACAGACCTTGGTCCAAACCTTCAGGGACCCACACCCTGACCCCTCAGGACTCCTCCTTCTCTGTCCCAAACCCAAAAAGGGGCACAAGCTTTTGTCTGACCAACGGATTGCAGCTGGTTGCTTCAGTCATGGGCTTGAGGAGGGAGAGACAGGAGGAAGGGCTACAGAAAGAGGATCTGGAGAGAGGCAGGGAGGCCTTGAGGGACAGCGAGAGAGAAGAATCTGAGAAGCCAAGAGCTGAAGAAACAGGTGAGCATGTGAGTCTGTAGGAAAGCAGACTGCTAGAGGAGGAGAAAAGAGGGATTGAAGGAGGGGGCAGAAAAAAAGATTTGCCGAGAAGCTGATGAAGTGCAACTGAGAAAACTGTTGCCATGGTGACGGGTCCAGAGGCGGGAGTAGGAATATAAATCGGATTATGAGTTGGGGGAGTCTGCGCAAAGAGGGGTGTTGCAGGCCCAGAGGCAGCCCCAGCGCATCAGGCCTTCCCCACCAGACAGCCCGCCCTTCACCTGTGAGGGATCCTGTTCCTGGGGGGTCTCCCTGACCAGGCTAGTAACAAGGGCACAGCAGCACTGGAGAGGCCCCAGGGCTCTCGTACAAGCTCCCTTCCCATCTGCCTGGAAAGACAGAATTGACCTGAGCCCTGCCTCAGCCTCCCAGTGCTGGGATCACAGGTGTGCGCCACCACGCCCAGCTGCCCCTTGCCTCTTAGAAAGCTCTTTCCATGGACCCTGGTTTCTTTCCTTTTTGGGGAGGGGAGGGGCGTGTTACCAGGAATCGAACACAGGACCTCAAGCTTGCCAGGCAGGCCCTACACCACTGAACTAAATCCCTGCTGGATCCTGGTTTCTCATGCCACCTCTTCTTCAGAGCCCCAAAGAGGAGAGAGGAAAGGAACTTGGTTTAAGCACCTACCACATGCCAGACATTGTGCTGGACTCTTCATGACTCCTGTCATTCGTCCTCACCGCCACCCTGTGAGGTCAGGATTCCTGCCTCCATTTATAGACAGGAAACCACCATCAAGGTCACAGGCTAGAAGGTAGCAGATCTGTAGGCTGGAGCCCTGACTCCAAAGCCCACTCACCTTTCTCCCAGCCCTCTGCCTACCTTGGCTTGCCACACCCTGGCTTTTCCTGTCCCTCCACAGGGCAGAGTCACTGTGTGGAAACTGCCCAGGGGATGGAATACTTTGTCGTTCTGCTTCCATTCTTGGAAAGGGAATGGGGAAGACCTGAGCGACTGTGTCACAGCCCACAGCCGACTAGACTCTGGGCTCACGGGGAGGAACAGGGGAACTCTGAGCTCAGGGCTGAGGGACCAGGGAAGAGGGCTTGGGGGCAGTGGGAAGCTCAGAGGCCAGGCCACCTCTCACAGAGTTAAGGAGCAACTCAGACAAGGAGGAGGCCATACCACGTGGAATGCGGGGGACGCGCTGCGCTCTTGTTTGCCCGTCTGAAGCCAGGGAGTCAGAGAGGAAGAGAGACTGGGGCTGGTATTTGCTGCAGGTCCCTGCAAGTGCCAGTGGCGGGAGGGAAGCAAGCAGAGTGAGCGCCTTTCCTCACTCCCCTCCCTGGGGCTTCTGTACAAATAACACTTTGCAAAGGGCACCAGGATCTGATGTGCATATCAAGAAGGGACTGGAGAGGTGGGAGAAGGCCTGGCTGTGGCTCGGGCAGCTGTGCCAAGACCACCCACCTACGTAGGGCAGGACAGCATATCTGCCCCTCAGGAGGACGGGATGCGACTCTAAGGAAGGCATTCCTGGCCCTTCCCATCATACCTTGCCCTTCCTGCATATGGCCACCTTGAAGCATCTCCTGGTTCTCTCTGGGGTCTGGCTCTGGCCACACCCTAACACAGAGGTTCTTGTAGGGGAGGGGAGTGGACTCGACTCCAGAAGGGGCTACATATCACAGTGCTGTCCCTTGGCCACTGGGTTGGAGACCCCAGGAGTCAGTCTCTGAATCCTCTGGAAGGGAGCGTCACACTCCACCCATTCCCAGGAAACCTTCCCCAGCCTCTGCTCCAGGCCCATCGCAAGGACCTGCAGACAATCCACGAGGGGTCTCAGCAGGGGCTAAGAGAGCTTGTAACCTACAAGAGGGGAGCAGAGGGAAAGCTCTTCTCCGTCCCCCACCTGCTCTGTCCAGGCTGTCTGTTCTCGGCCTCTCATGGGTTCCGACCCCAGCTCCACAAGGCCTGTTGTCTTTCAGTGTCCTCTCACCCACCCCAGCCTCCCTCACCTGCTCTCCCAAGGCTGCCACTTGCCAAGTCCCAAAAGCAGCTATCAAAGCTGTCTGAGTCCCTGCAGTCCTCTAGCACCTGTGCAAGCCCCCAGCATGGTTTACCCTTTGGACACGTGGGACACCACTCTCTCCTGGCTCTTCTTTTGCAGAAGCTTCTCCATCTCCTGTGCAGTCCCCGCTCGCCCTCTGGCCAGTGTTGGGGCTCCCGGGCTCTGTCGGTGACCTTGGCTTCTCCCCGGCACGCACTCCTCCCCTCCACGGCTCCAGCTGTCAGCACCTGCACCGATGGCCTCTCCTGCGCTCCGGATCGCAGACCCAGCCACGCACATCTTGCACCTCAGTGTCCTTCAGGCCCCTCAGCTAGGAAGGTTCAAAACTGAATCCTCTGTGCAGCACCTCCTCACAAGTCTGTTCCCCAGTTAGCGAGTAACAGTGCTGTCCTCTGCCCAGCCACCCAAGCCAGGACCTGGGAGGCCTCCAGCCTCGCCATCACAGGCCCTGTCAGTTACAGACACACAAGGGGCTAGGAGCTATGCAAATGAACAATGTGCTTTAAAAAGGGAAAGAAGCCATCTTGGAAAGTTTATTCCCCCTTCAAGAGAACCCATCTGGGACTGTGATAATAGTGGGGGACTAAGATGATGTCTGATATGCTAGCTGCTCTCACCAGGGAGATAAAGAGGTGTTGAGTCTTTCATAAATCTACTAATACAGAGCCATCTTCTGGGGAAGGAGAAGCACTAGTGGGACATCATTCCATCTGTCAACCAGCACCAGATATTTGATGTAAGCTACAAAAACTTTAGATGGGTCCACAGACACCTATGGCCCAATCGCGAGACATGGCTTTTTCTATGTTCAACAATCAGGACCCAGAGGACAGACAAAAGAAAAAGGCTAAAATTATAGCTGTCACAACTAGTGATGCTGTAAGCCCACCTGGGTCATCGCAGGAAAAACCCAAGGACAACTGAGGTTCCTGCTTTAAGTGGAAGAAGACTGCAAACTGGGCTTGGGACTTCACCCGGCCCTGCTGTGTATATGAGGCAGCTGATGTGCCTGACTCAGGGCACTGGAGGGCCGACTGTCCCCGTTCCCAGAGAGGGGCTAGGCCGGCCAGAACCTTCATTTCCTGCTCTGACAAGGCCCAGGGGAGCCTACAGTGCCCCTGACCACGGACATCACCATCTCCTCTGAGGAACCCTGGATAATCCTAAATATCATGAGCCAGCCAATTCAATTACTTCATTCTGTTTTGACTTACTTCTCTAGAAAACTCTCCTCTAGTTCCATAGCCATAGCCTAATCAGAGAGTCTTTGCAACTGTACTAACAGAGGAAGCTGCAAAGTTAACTTTAGGACAGAGACTAGAAGGCCTGACTCCCCATCAGATGATAGCTATCCTGGAGACAAAAGGTTACTTATGGTTAACAGTACAATAGCTTACCAAGTATCGGGCTATGCTCTTGAGGTTATTATAAAAAACTTGCACTATGTTTAAACCTACTCCTTTAATGCCTACTGGCCCAGAAAGTAACTACTACTCCTGTGAACAAGTGATCTCCCAGACCTACGCAAGCAGTCAGGGCATCAGTGACCCGCCCCTCCAAGATCTTGAGGAGGTGTGAAGTGCTGATGGAAGTAACCTTGTCAATCATCTACAAAGCACAGGCAGGAAATTCTACAACTCCTAGAGACAGTCCATCTTCCCTGGCAGGTTGCACTTACGCACTGTAAAGAGCTCCAAAGAGACATGTCCAAAGTTTCCTTGGGAAATCAAAAGGCTGATAGGGAAGCAAGAAGCACAGCCATTTCTATCCTCTGATATGACAGAAGGGCTGGGGATTTAACTTAGTGGCCCAAGCACTTTCCTGTCAAGTGTGAGGTTGTGAGCTCAATCCCTACAAAAAAAAAGAAAAAAAAAAAAAAGCATGATATGACAGAAGACCCAGAGAACACAAGGCTCTTAGACTGTCTCATTAATCTGGGCCAACTACAACAGGCTATGCAAATGAATGGGAAGAGTCCTGCCAGCACCTGGCCTCGGGGGCCACATGGTGTCGGTCCTGGAGACTAAGTGTTTGTAAAACCTTGGAAAGAGGGGACACCTGCTGACCAATTAAAGCCAAAATGGAAGGGCTCCTTCCCAGTGATCTTTGCCACACCCACAACAGTAAAGGTGGCAGAGATACGTAATTGGATTCATCTTTCTAGAATAAAACCAGTCTCATCTGAAGTGTCTGAAGAACAAAATCACCCAAAAGGAGAAAGCTACTCCCATGAGCCTCTGGAAGACTTGAGAGTTCTCTTCAAAAAGAAAGTCTCAGGCCGGGCACGGTGGTGCACACCTGTAATCCCAGTGCTTATGAGACTGAGGCAGGAGGATTGCTGCAAGTTCGAGGCCAGCCTGAGCGACAAAGTGAGTTCAAGGCCAGCCTGAACTGCATAGTGAGACCCTGTCTCAAAAAAAAAAAAAAAAAAAAAAAAAAGCCTCTGATGCAGCTACAGGAAGCGTGGAAATCTGACCTCCTCATATTTGGACTTGCTGGTCATTTTATCTTTTATTATTTTCTGACAGGTTTTTATTTCTTCAACCCCTCCAGTGAGCAATGGCACCCCAAGGTATTTGGAGAGCACATAGTCTCCTATAGGTAGGGTCTACAGCCCCTTCCAGCTTGAAGAAGATATAGAAGACAGAGACATCCCTCAGCACCATGTAAAGAATTATAGGAATTTGTGACTATCATGGGGAAATGAGATAGGAGACTAGGGCATGGCAAAACTGGCTTGGGGAGTAGACAAGACCTGTTTTTGTTTTTGTTTTTTTGAGGCAAGGTCTTGTGCTATGTAACCCAGGTTGACCTCGAACTCATGGTGACCCTCCTGCCTTAACCGAGTGCTGAGCTAACAGGCAGGCACCACTATGCCAGGGGTCGGCAGGGCCTGTTGATTATAAGATTCCAGAACATACGTGCAAAACAGTTCCCCCTGCTCTGCACTGGAACTTCTTGCGAGATCCCCAGCAGGTTTTCAATAGGATGGCCTGGACCTGGCATCAGCCTGAGACAGGGGACCCCAGCACCGCTTCTCAGGACCTGCATTTAGCACTTCTCACTGGTTTCCTGAGATTTGGACGCTATAAAAGGACACAGATGTCAAGAAGCGTTTGCTATTGTGACTTTCCTCACCTTTGCTTGCCTTCCACCTCCAGGGCGGACTTTTATTTTGCTTTTCCTCTTTTACTCTGCCCAAGCTCGCCCTGCAGAGCCAGTTTCTCCCTCCCTCCTCACTCTTATTATTATTATTATTATTATTATTATTTTTCCAGTGGTTGTTTTTGAGTCTCGAACCCCTCAAGCCCACATAAGCTGCCCCTTTGCTAAAGAACCTCTTTGCCAAGTTATTTAACTTCTCTCTGTGTTTAGTTTCCTTGTTGAGAAAATGAGAATAACAGTTCCCACCTCAGAGGTTGTCATGTTGACTAAGCAAGAAATTCTATGTAAAGGACTTAGCACAGGGCCTGGCACATGGTAAGCACTCAATAAATAACAACTGTTATTGTGACTGCTACTAAAATCCTGATGCAGCGTAGTAGAGGGGGACCATTCTCAGTGTGTTTCCCACCAGACCTTAATTTCACTGAGATCTATCTTAGAGCTGAGTGTCCAGTGGCAGCCAAGCACAGTGGCTGCTCATTAATCTGTGTTAATTCAGATATCCCACACACACACTTGTTTTTTTTTTTGTTTGTTTGTTTGTTTTTGAGACAGGGTCTCGCTGTGTAGTTCAGGCTGAACTTGAATCTACTATGCAGCCCAGGTTGGCCTCCAACTCCCAGAGATCCTCCTGCCTCGGCCTCCCATGTGCTGGGATGATAGGTGTGGCCACCATTCCTAGCAGACCCCACACATACACACCTTTTTGTGGTACTGGGGATAAAACTCAAGGCCTCACACATGCTAGACAAGTGCTCTACCACTGAGCTACATCCCCACCTCTCTTTATTTTGAGACAAGATCTCACTAAATTGCTCAGGCTGGACTCAAATTTGTAATCCTTTTGCCTCAGCCTCCTAATTAGCTGGGATGACAGGTATATGCCACAGCTCCTGGAATCCACCTAGAGTTAGAGAAATTTTTCTGTACCCAAACTTGATGTCTCTCCCTGGGGAAGCCCAGTCAGACTCCTGATGAATGCAGAAAGTGTGTGGGTCAGGCTTCCCCACAGCAATTCCTCACCTCCATTTCCATCCAGTCCTCTGCAGTCCCTGCGCTCAGGGCTCTGCTTGCTGCCGCACTAAATCCTTTACAGCTTCTAGGATGCTATGGCCATTCTCCCTGTATCCCCAAACATCTTTCTTCTATGGCTGGATATGGTTTGCCTACCACAGCTTGTGTGCTGGAAGCCTGGTCCCCAGTGTAGCCATACTGAGAGAGTGCGGGGACCTTTTAAAGGTGAAGCCTAGTAGAGAGTGATTAGAGCAAGGGAGTGAGGTTTTAGGAAGAAATTATCCTCTGTCTGGCAAGAACTGCTTAGGTATCTCAGGAATGGATCAGTTCTCTCAAGAATGCATTGTTAGCGGGGCATGGTGGTGTACACCTATAATACCAGCACCTGGGAAGCTGAAGCAAGAGGATCGCCCTGAGTTCAAAACCAGCCTGGGCTACATAGTGAGTTCAAGGCTATCCTGAATTACATAGTGAGACCTTGCATCAGAAAAAAAAAAAAAAAGTATTGTTAGCTGGGCATGGTGGTGTCTGCCTGCAACCCTAGTCAGGAGGCTGAGGCAGAAAGATTGCACGTTTTAAGGCCAGCATGGGAAATTTAGCAAGACCCTGCCTCAAAATAAAAAAGAATGGAGATATAGCTCAGTGGTGAGGCACTTGACTAGCTGGAGAGCTTCAATCCCCAGCAATTACAAAAAAAAAAAAAAAAAAAGTCAGGGTGCGATAGGTCATGCCTGCAATCCCACACTCAGAAGGATCTCTAAATTCAAGACCACAGTGGGCTACACACCGAGTTCAAGGCCAGCCTGAACGATATACTGAGGCTCTGTCTTAAAAAAAAAAAAAAAGCTTAAATAGGGCCAGGGATTTAGCTCAGCGGCACAAGTGCCTGCATGGCATATGCAAAGTTGTGAGTTTGATCCACAGTACCAAAAAATAATAATAATAACCACTTAAATAAACAAGAAATAAGTCAGTTTGCTTGAAAAAGAAAAAGCATGAAGCTTGGTCATCCTAGGCTGCTCCCTGCTGCAGGGCTGCTCTTCAGAGCTGCCGGTGGGGCTGGGGATATAGCTCAGCAGCAAAGCGCCTGCCTGGCAAGTGCAAGGTTGTGAGTTCGATCCCTGGTACCAAAAAAAAAAAAAAAAAAAACCCACAACCCAGACATGGTGGTGCACACCTTTAATCCCAGCACTCAGGAGGCTGAGGTAGGTGAAGTGTTGTGAGTTTGAGGCTGACTTGGGCTACAACGTGAGCAAGGCCAGCCTGAACTACATAGTGTGACCCTGCCTTGAAAAAAATAGGGCCGGGAGTTTGGCTCAGTGGCTCAAGCGCCTGTGAGTTTGATCCCCGGTACCAATAACAACAAAAAAACACACACAGAGAGCTGCCTGTGGCTGCCCTCCCTCAGGGGGCCTCTAGTTGCTGCTCCTGCTGCTTGCCTGACCATGGAGCAGCATGTCTGCAGCCCCTGCCCTGGCCTGCCAACATTTTGATCCACCCAAATGCAGTGAGGACCTGGTTTCCTGCCCTCAGTGACCACCAGTTGTTTACCACTCAGTGTCCCGTCCCAGCCCACACTCTCTGCTCTCCAGTTCTCTTATACCCTTTTCTATTTCACTCCATGGTTCATTGTGCCTTCCTCTCATGTCTACCACTGCTGTCCACCTCTAGCTTGGACCTGATTCATTCTCTCTGTCTCTCTCTGCCTCTCTCTCTCTCTCTCTCTCATATGTATGTGTGTGCTTTGAGGCAGGGTCTCACCATGTTGCTCAGGCTGGCCTCAAACCCAGTGATCCTCCTTCCTCAGCCTCCCAATCCTGGGATTACAGGCATGTGCCACCACACCTAGCTGATGCTAACATTTCAATGGATGGACTGAAGCAAGCTATCCTCCACAACGTGGGTGGGCTGTATCCAATCAGGTGAAAGCCAGGAGAAAAGAAAGACTGACCTCCCCTGAGAAAGAAGGAATTTTGCCAGCTGACTGCCTCCTTCCCGAGTCTCCAGCCTGCCAGCCTCCCCCAGCAGCTTTTGGACTCGCCAAGGCTTACAACCATGTGAGCCAGTTCCTTAAAATAAACCCCTCTATATATACACACATCCTGTTGGTTCCCTTTCTCGGGAACACCCCACCTAATAGAATAGTTGCCCATGAAGGCCAGTGGTCCCCAAGCCCAACTGGGCTGTCCCCATCCAACACAGCCTTCCTTGGGGCTCTTCAGAGGTACAGCTCCCACCCCCAACCACAGCTATTTCAAACTCTTGGCCTTTTAGGCCTCCAAACTCTTACTTTTCAGGGAAAAAAAGAAAGAAAGAAACCACAAAAAACAGGCATTCAGGAGAAAGCTCCCTCAACATATGCCTTCCAGACCTGCTTTTCCCACCCGACCCCCAAAAGCACAGCATCTTTCAGTGTTATCGCCCCATTCTTCCCGCTGCAGGGAGATGCAGTCCTGCGCCCAGATGCTAACACCTTCACACCCCTGACCATAACCTCTTCTTTTTCCTCATCAATGTGTGTATATATAGAGGGGTTTATTTTAAGGAACTGGCTCATCAATTTTACCCAGTTTGCCACTTGTGGTGGCACACAGCTGTAATCCCAGTACTTGGAAGGATGAGGCAAGAGAATCACTGCCAATTCAAGGTCAGTCTGGGCTACATAGTGAGACCTTGTCTCAAAAAAAAAAAAAGCCAGGTATAGTGGCACACACCTGTAATCCCAGCACTCAAGGGGCTGAGGTAGGAGGATCTCCAGAAGTTTGAAGCCAGCCTG
>RJWM01007419.1:53973-78109 GCA_004363535.1 Dasyprocta punctata
TCTTTCTTTCTTTCTTTCTTTCTTTCTTTCTTTTTTTCCATTTTTTATTTTTTATGGTTTTTTCAAGACAGGGTCTTGGTATATAGCTACATAGCTTAGACTGGCCTTGAACTTACTATGCAACCCAGGTTGTCCTCAAATTTGCGGCATTCCTCCTGCCTCAGCCTCCTGAGTGCTGGGACTACTGGTGTGTGCCACCAAGCCTGGCCTCCGTCATGATTTGAACCACTGCCCCCCCCCCACTTCTGTTCCTCCTGGACAGTTGCCGACAGTTGTCTTAGTTCCTATCACTACACAGCACATCACCCCACACTTACTGACTTAGCAATGCAATTGTTTATTCTTAGGGTCGGGAATCCGGAAGGGCCTTACTTGGGTGGCTCTGGCTCATGGGATCTTGCAAAGCTGAGATAGAGATGTCACCCTGGATGAAGCCAAGGAAAGGTCCTGCTGGGGCAGGGTCTGCTTCTAAACTTGCCCAGTCGCACACGGTTGCCTGGTGCCCCACAGAGGACCTCACCTCCTCCCTTGTCCTCTGAAGGGCGACAGCAGGACAGTGGCCACCTTTTCTGACTCTCCTCTAGAAGGGGCTCCCAAGGCATGGCTTGCTAACTCTTACCCAGCTCCACTCAACCCCTCCGGTGTCCGCCCCGCCCCACCCCGCCCCGCCCCCTACCATGGCCTCTAGCTTTGATGCTCAGGCTAGTCTTGAATTCCTGGGTCAAGTGATCCTCCTGCTTCAGTCTCCTGGGTAATGGTACTAAAGTCATCCACCCTCATGACAGGCTAATTCTGTTGTATTTTGTTGGCCTTGCACATTGGGGGAGGGAGCCACACAAAGAAGGTCACAAACAGAAAGCAGGAACCATCAGGGCCATTTTGGAGGATGGCAACACAATACCTCAGACTTAAGGGATCTGCAAAGGAGCTTTCTGCATCCCAACCCACCCTTCAAACCTGTTCCAACCCAGATATCTGGAAGTTGACCTGGATTCTTCCTCTCTTAAGCATAAACTGGTACCAGGGATTAAACTCACAACCTCACACCTGCCAGGCAGGTGCTTATACCACTGAGCTAAATCCCTGGCCCTTAACCATATACTGGAGCAAGTCACTGATTTCAGTCAATCTTTCCTTAACATCTCTGCGCTAGGTCTCCATCTCTGCCAGGGTTTTTCGCCTGGCCACGCTCTTTTCCTTTGGATGGATCGGCTTGCCATCCGGTCTCCTTGTCTGGTGTCTCACCAGCTGTCAACCCACCCTCCACAGTTGCCGCAATGATGCTCACACAACTGCACCCCCAACAGTTTTCTGTTTTCTTCAGAGTGAAAATCGAGTCCCTAGGCATTGGATACAAAGCCTCAGACAACCCAGCCAGTGGCTGTCGTCTCACCAACTCCATCTTCAAATGCTCTTCCTAGCCAAAGTGTAGCAATGCAGTTGCCAGGTGTAAGGATGATTCACCTCTGAGCCTTCTTATATGCCCCTCTCTCCATCTGAATATCAAAGATCATTCTTCAGAACCCAGCAAGCTGAAAGCAGGAATTGTGCCTCATCATCTAGTACCTTAGCATTCAACCTGCTGAAGGAGCTGTTCAACAAATATTGGATTGATGGATGGACAGACAGATGGACAGATGGATGGATGAGCTGTTCCTGTGTGCCTGGCCCTTATGGCATGTTTGGGGTACAGGGAACAGCTGTACCCCAAGCTGTATCCCTCAACTCCCTCTCCCTTGGACTAGCAACTCCCTCCAACATCTGCCTTTGCTTCGGACCCCACTGGAGAAGCAAATTCCAAGTTATATCCAACCTCATGCCCTGTCTGCTCGGGAACGTCATTGATTGTCTCTGTGCCTCTAGTTTTCATTTGCAATAAGGGTTAGTAAAAAGGAGAGGACCCGGGCATAGCTGTGCACACTTATAATTCCAGCACTCAGGAAACTGAGGCAAGAGGATCCCCATGAGTTCAAAGCTAGGGGCTACATAGTGAGTTCAAGGCCAGCCTGAATTACACAGCAAGACCCTGTCTCAAAAAACAAACTAAATAAACAAACAAACCTAGTACTCTGGGAGACTGAGGCAGGAGTATCACAAATTCAAACCCAGCCTAGGTAACTTAACAATTTAATGAGACCTTGTCTCAAAAATCAAAACTAAGCTGAGAATGTAGCTCAGTGGAAAGATCTGGTTCCAGTGCCCTGCACTGTAGAAAAAGAAAAGAGAGAAGCAGAAAGAGAAGAGGCAGCTAGTATACAGTGGCACACATCTGTAATCCTAGCACTTCAGACGCTGAAGCAGGAAGATCATGAGTTCCAGGCCACCAGCCTAATCTATACAAGACCTTGTCAAAAAAAGAAAAAAGTGTGTGTGTGTGTAGGGTCATTGGGTATCCACATTTCATCCACCCTAAATGATAAGGATTGTCTCAATTTTGCAGCCTTTCCAGCCTTAGATCCCAAATATAGGTTTTACCACTTCCCAATAGACCAACATTTGGTGAGCACTGCTGACCTGTTAAGTTCAAGTGCTAGCCCTTGGGGTTCCCTTGTGCATACCTGGGGCTTGCACAGAATCCTACAGATTATGACAATAATCTTCAGAATTCATTCTGTATCTTTACTTTAAAGACATTTTTTACACTGTCATATCTTGCTAGATGTTCTGGGTAAAGAAAGAATTTTCAAGGTGAAAAAGTTGAGGTGCAAAGTGATTCCCCTAAAGCTCTGTGGCACCTCTGTCAGCACAAGGACAATAGTTGCCATTGGAGGTCTGCATGCCTGTGGAGTGGACATGTTTGTCTGATTGGCTGGGCAGCAGAGGAGTGGCACTGTGGTGTGAGAAACATGGGTATAACAGACAGACTTGGGTTCTGACGTCAGCTCTTCTGGTGGTAAAACTACAAGAGAGACAGAGACAGAGACAGAGACAGAGATCTATCTCATGGTCCAGAAAGAGGAGGTCTATTTTAGGAGATAATTTTCTAGCCGGGTAAAATATAGAAACTAGGGATATTCATTGAAAGCAGAAACTTAGCTTACTGTTACATCCCTGGGACCTAATACAGTACCAGGGATATCCTTGGTGCTCAATAAATGTCTGTTGGCTAAACAGAAGATTTGGAGGGAAGAAGGCAGAAAAGAGAACTCAAGAGAGTTTAGAATCAAGAATCAAGAGGGAGAGAGGTAAGAAAAAGGAAGTCCAGGAGGGAGACTTCAGACAGGTGGCCCTGCTTTGCTTACTCTGAGCCATCGGTAAATCCTCCAGAGGAAGAGGGTTCTGTGGCTTTAAATGACTTCAGCATTGTCAATGAATCTGCTTGCTAAAAGAGTTATCCTCTTGCTCCTGCGCTTGGCCTCCCCCTCCTCTCAGTTCCCCAAACCCTTCTCGGCTGCTGTGATGGGATAATTAGATGCGAGAGCTCAGCACAGATGATGCTCCAGTTGCTTAGCAACTAATGGTTTCCATGGAGACCGCAAAGCACAGCCTCCAGAGCAGCCAGTGAGCAGCTCGGCAGGGCAGGGAGAAGACGAAACTCTCTGCTCCTCCAGAAACCTGGGGAGGGTTGAGGTGGGGAAGGGAGGTGGGTTGGAGGGAAATGGGAGGGCTTAAAGGCCCAGAGCCCTCAGATCTCTTTAAATTCTGGTCAGAGATCTGCCCTCCCTTACCCCACTCTGTCTCACTCCTAATTTCAGATAGGGATGAGGGTTTAAGAGAGGACCCGATGCAACCTGCCCTGCAATAAACCCAACCTCTTCTCCTTGCTGCTTTCTGGTTATGAGTGACATGGGAAGAGACACTTCCCAAGCCCAAATGTAAATATCCTGCTGGTGGTGATGGGATCTGAGAAGTCCCCTCAACCTGGCATTCCACCATTTAGTCTCCTCTCTCTCTGTCTCAAGTTCTGCTTCATATTGGAGAGACCCTCTTTCAGTTTGTAGAGTGGGGGTAGGATCTGCTCAAAAGGGACAAAAGCCAAGGGACAAGAGAAATGGAATTCAATTCTCCACCCAAAGACAGCCCGTTGTAGCACAGTGGGGGAAAACAGCCAGCCCCAACCTCTATCAGAGGTGTGTGTGCGTGTGTTTGTGTGTGTGCACACACGTGTCACAGGGAGCCGCCCATACCCGAACCTTCTGGCAGCTCCCGGTGTGGGTCTTTCAGGCCCCCTCCATTTGTGCTACCTAAAAGATTGTTAAAAATGCAGAATTTCAGGTCTTAACTCAGACCCACTGAATCAGAATCTGCATCTTAACAAGGTTCCTGGTGATTCATATATAGATTAAATTTGGAGAAGCTCTGGCCCAAAATGTTCCCTCCCTCCGCTTGGTGCAGAGAGTTCTATCTTTACTGTCAGTAAGCTCTGTACTCTAGGATTTGAGGGCCCCTCACCCCCACACAGTTGGGTAAGGACACAACCCCTCACACCCCACTTTCTCATTAGGACCCTGGCCATTCTCTGGGACTGGAAGATAGGCTGGTTCATAGAGCAACAAGACCTACAGCAGCACCCTGTAGAGCACAGGTCTCTGCAACCTCTCCAGTTTCTATGTCTACAAAACGCCAGTCACACCCAAGCACTCAGGATGCCACAGGTTAATGGCACTGGCACGCAGAGCCTCTTCTCAGAGCAGAGTAACCACATCCTAGAAGAGGGGATGACAGGGAAATTAGGTCTTTTTCATTTTCTCTTACCATGTCTTTCTCTTTTATTCATTTTGCAGCATTGGGCCTCGTACATGTTTTACCTCTGAGCTGCATCCCCAGCCTTTCTTTTCTTTTCTTTTTTCTTTTCTTTTCTCTTTTCTTTTCTTTTCTCTTCTCTACTTTCTTCTCTTCTCTTCTCTTCTTTTCTCTTCTTTCTTTCTTCCTTCAGTCAGTTCCACAAACGTTTGCTGTGCAAGACTGTCCCCACCTCATCTCTGCTAGACTCAGCCAGGGTCCCCTTCACCCCTGGCCCCCCATGCCCCAGAGGGATCTGCAGGCCTGTGCTGTTGCCCCCTACCTCTCTCAGAATGGCAGTACCTGGGTCTCAATCTGAAACTTTTGAAACTAAGACTGGAACTTTGGGCTCTGCTGCCCATACCACCCATTCCTTCTCTTTCTCTCTCCATTCTCAAGCACCTCAGGGTTACTCTCCTCTGGCTGCAATTGGGGCAGCTTCAGAATTCAGTGGCCCTCCTGGGAAGGCGCCCATCACTTGAGGGAGCAGCCCCTGCCAGGCCAGGCTCCAGACACAAGCATACTCACAAGGACAATGCCCCACCCATGGAGGCCCAGAAGAAGGGGGCTCACCCTTCCCCTTGGACCAGCTAAGCCTCTAGGACTAGACAGGGCAACCCCTTCCAGCCTGAGGGCCAGGTTCCCATCCTGAAAAACCTGTCTGGGGCCCCTCCCTCAAGTTTGTGGGCCCCAGGGGCAGGTTGGACTGGATTCCCTTCCAGCTCCTCCCACCCCCAGTACAAAATCGGCTTACCCTAGGGGCAGGGCCTCACTTGCCTCCGGAAGCCCCAGTCTGCCAGCGCCAGTCCCCATTCCAGCCCAGCCCAGGATGGCATCCCTGCTGCTGGTCCACACCTGGCCCTTGATGCTGATTCTGCTGGCTATCCTGGCACCTGGGGCTGCAGGTCTCTGCTGTCTCCCGAGGGAACGGAGAGGGCTTCAGAGGTCTAGATAGGGGCACTGTGCCTTCCAGGGCTCTCAAAGGGATTTGGTGTGGCTGGCTGCTGGCGGCGGCTGGGGATGGCAGTGACCTAGGAGGCAGACCTAGGAGGCAGAGAATGTGTGAAAGGTCCCAGGCTGCAGGGAGGAGTGAGGCTGTGGGAATGGTCCGGCTCCTGGCATCTAGATCTGGCTCTGGGGTAGCGTGGAGAAGTCAGGTTCGGCAGTCCAAACCTGCCACCTGGTGGCCAGACTCGCACAGGACTGGCTGTTCTGCCCCCAGGCTGCAGCGGGGAAGGGGGAAATGGACCTTTCATCCTTAGCAATGGCTCCAGGCAGGGGTTCAGCCAAATCTGATGGCTGGGGAGGGCGGTGATTCCTATCTGAGCCTCTTTCTGGCCTCCCAGCAGAATTCAACATCTCAAGTCTGTCTGGTCTACTGTCCCCAGCACTAGCGGAGAGCCTACTAGTTGCCTTGCCCCCTTGTCACCTTACGGGGGCCAACGCCACACTGATGGTCCGGAGAGCCAATGACAGCAAAGGTCTGCCATTCCCTCCCCCAGACATCCCCCTGAGCCCCAGAGACCCCTTCCCACAACACCCCCAGCATCCCTCCCCCAGTCCACACCTCCCTTCACCCCTTTTCCAGCTGCACCTTCTGTGTGGGGCCTCCAGAAACCTGACCCTGATTTTTCACTTCCAACTTTCTGCCCAGTGGTGAACTCCAGCTTTGTGGTCCCCCCATGCCGAGGTCGCAGAGACCTGGTGAGCGTGATGGACAGCGGGGCTGGCTTCACAATCACTAGGCTCAGTGCGTACCAGGTGACGAACCTCGCACCAGGAACCAAATACTAGTAAGTACCTGATCCAGGCCTGGGCACCTGTGCAATGGGGGTGCAGGAAGAAAAGCTGGGGTGGGGATTGGTCAGCATTGGGGAGAGTGAGGACACGGCCTGGGGCAGGGCACAGACGGGAGGCACTGCTGTGCCCCAGCTCCTCTTCCCTGAGTCCCTGACACTCACCGAGGGCTCTGTTTCCCAAACCCCACCCCAAAAGCATCTCCTACCGAGTGCAGAAGGGGGCATCCACTGAGTCCAGTCGGGAGATTGCAATGTCCACGCTTCCTCGTGAGTAACACTCCCTGCCCCCTCTCACATCTCCGGGTCCACAGACCTTGCTGAGCCCCCATCTGCTCTCCAGTCCGGGTTAGCTGCGCCCCTCACCCACCAGGTCCCCTCAGCACCTCTGCCTACCTGTGTCCTATCACTGAGCCCAAGGCTCCTGGTTAGGCACGCTGCCCTCCTCATCCTCAGTGACTCACAGAGGAGGTGCCTCATAAATGTTAGTTTGAGGGGTGTTTGGGTCCATGGCTGGCTGGTCAGTGGCTGAAGGAGGCATTATGCTGTGAGCCTTAGGGAGGCTAGGGCTCCCTCCTGCCCACAAATGCTCTTCTTTTTTCTCTTCTGCCAGGAAGGAACGTGGAGTCCATTGGGCTGGGAATGGCCCGGACAGGAGGCATGGTGGTCATCACAGTGCTGCTGTCCGTCAGCATGTTCGTGCTGGTTTTGGGCCTTATCATCACCCTAGCACTGGGCACCCAGAAGTGAGGAAGGCTGTCCTGCACGGCGGGCTTCTCCAGGACTGTCCGTGTCCCCAGTGTGCCTCCTTCCAGGCCTTGGTCACCGCCTGTGGTTCCTCCAATGCCTTCACCACCCCCTGTCCCATGGAGTCCTTCCTCCCTCTGTCCCTCACCTTCTAATGTCCCTGTTAGTCTCCTCACCTGCTCCCGTCAGAGTCCACCTTCCTCCATTTCACCACTCTGCCCCCACACATAGCAATGCACTCCTCCCTCTGTGACCTGGCTCCTTTCAATAAAGGCTGTCTGTCACGTGTTTCCCTTTAGTGGGCACAAATCTCTAGACTTGCTGTCCAGGCAGCAGGTACTCCCTTCTCCTCCGTGCCTCGAGCCCAAAGCGGCTCTTCCCACGAGACAGGAAGGCAGAGTTCTCAGACCCACACCTGGCTGTGGCTTTTGAATACAGCAAGCCACCCATCCAGGCCAGGTTGAGGGCCAAAGCTGGGGTGGGGGTGCCAGGTGGGGACCTAGAGGCCTGAGACAGGGCCCAGCAGAACAAGGGTGAGAGGGCAGCAGGGAAAGAGTAGAGGCTCTGCCTGTGAAAAGACAAGACAGGGCCACCAACCAGGATGAGGCCCAAGGGCAGGGCACTGGAGGAAAGGTGGCAGACAGACTCACAGGGCTCTGACAGGTGAGAAGGGAAGTGAAAGCTGCCTGACTGAGGGGAAAGGACAAGAGTGATCCCCATTCACGTTTGACTTCTGCAGTCCATATTCCTCATAAGGGTCAGTGACCTTCACATCGCTGTAGGGCAGAGACCAAAATCTTCAAGGCAATTGTTTTGGTTTATATCTAGATGCCCCCTAAGCCTCACGTGCTTATAGTGGGGCTTTCAGAAGGTGACTGGGTTACAGGGCCTTATAGCTAACATGTTGCTAGGAAGTAAGGTCTTGCCAGAAGAGGAGAGGGGTGACCTGGAAACATTCATCTCCCTCCCCTGTTTCTCTGCTCTCTCTGCTGTCTGTCTGCCATGCCCCCTCCACTTTGTCCTCTTGCCTTGGCAGACTACGGACTCAAATGCGAGCCACTTCTCTCCTTTAAGTCATGTGTGTCAGGTAATGTGTCCCAGCCACGAGGAAAGTGACTAAGACAGTGACCTTTAAGGCCAGGCCTGACGTATCCCACAATGCCTCATAGGCTAGGCAAGGGTTCTACCCCCGAGCTACACCTCCAGCCTTGGCATTCATTGCATTTGCATTCCCAGGCACCCATCCCCACGCTCGGCTGGCAGAAGTGCTTGCCATCACAGATGGAAACTCTACACACATCAAATAATAGCTCTGTCACCTCCACCGGCCCGGACAGCCAGCACTTGGCTGTCACTATCAGTGTGGCTGTTCTAGATACCTCAAATAAGTGCAATCATTCCAAAATGTGACATGTGTCAGAATTTCATCCCTTTTCCAGGCTGAATAACATCCTAGTACATGTGAGCCAGGCGTGGTGGCACACACCTTTAACCCCAGCACTCGGGAGGCTGAGGTAGGAGGAGCATTGTGAGTTCGAGGCCAGCTTGGGCTACAATGAAAGTGCAAGGCCAGCCTGAGCTACATAGTGTGACCCTGCCTCAAAAAACTAGGACTGGGAGTTTGGCTCAGTGGCTTAAGCGCCTGTCTGGCAGGCACGAGGTTGTGAGTTTGATCCCTGGTGCTGTGAAAAAAAGAATTCTAGTACATGTGTTTACCATATATTCTTCATTGATTCATTGATTGGTGAACATTTGGGTCGCTTCCACCTTCTATCTCCTGTGAACAATTCTGTTGTGAACAGTGATGCACACACATCTATTCAAGTCTCTCCTCAGTTCTTTTGGATGTAGACCCAAAGGGATCATACGGTAATTCTCGGTTCAGTTTCTTCAGGAACTGCCATACTGTTCACAGCAGCAGCGGCACCTTTTTACATTCCCACCAGTCACGCATAAGGCTTCCACCTTCTCCACTTCCTTGCCAGTGTCTGTTTGCTTTGAAAAGGTCATTTTGCCAGGTGTGGTGGTGCATGCCTGTAATCCCAGCACTTGGGAGGCTGAGGCAGGAGGATCACCTGCAAGTTCAAGGCCAGCTCTGGCTACATAGTGAGTTCAAGATTACCCTGAACCGCACAGTGAGACACTGTTCCAACAAATAAATAGTCGTTCCACTGAAGGAGGAATGGTTTGGGTTTGCATTTTTCTAACTACTCCTGCACATCTTGGGGGAAACGTCTGTTCCAGTCCTTTGACTTTTTTTTTTTTTTTTTTTTTTTGTGGTACCAGGTATGAAACTCATGACCTCATGCTTGCCAGGCAAGAGCTTACACCACTGAGCTAAATCCCCAGCCCTGCCTTTCTATTGTGGATGTGAGAGGGTCCCACTATGTTGCCTGAGCTGCTCTCAAATTCAAATCCTGGTTGCAGGCAAATCCTCCTATCTCAGCCTCATGAGTAACTAAGACTGCAGCACGTGCAGACGCACGCGCGCATGCACACGCACACACACACACACACACACACACACACACACACCCTGTACCACCAGGCCCAGCAGTCCACCTTTTTTTTTGTTTTTTGTTTTGTTTTGTTTGAGACAAGGTCTCAGTATGTAGTACAGACTGGCCTTGAACTCACGATGTAGCCCAGGCTGGCCTCAATCTGCCTCAGAATCCAGGTGCTGGAATTCCAGGTGTGTGCCATCACCACGCCCAGTCCAGCATTTCACTTTGTTGTTGTTTTTTTTTTTTTGGCACTAAGGTTTGAACTCACAACCTTGCACCTGCCAGGCAGGCGTTTAAGCTGCTGAGCCAAACTCCCAGCCCTAGTTTTTTGAGGCAGGGTCGCACTGTGTAGCTCAGACCGGCCTTGTGCTCGCTTTGTAGCCCAAGACGGCCTCAAACTCACAATGCTCCTCCTATCTCAGCCTCCCGAGTGCTGGGATTAAAGGCGTGCGCCACCACGCCCATCTTAGCATTTCACTTTGAATTGGGTTGTTTCTTAAGTGCCTGTCTGGTAGGCGTGAGGTTGTGAGTTCGATCCCTGGTACAAAAAAAAAAAGATTATAAATAAATTAGGTTGGCTGGGGATTTAGTTCAGTGGTCTAAGTGCCTGCCTGGCAGGCACAATGTGAGTTTGGTCCCTGGTACCAAAAAATAAAATAAAATAAAATAAAATAAAATAAAATAAAATAAAATAAAATAAAATAATAAATAAATAAATTGGGCTGTTTCTTTTTCGTTGTTGAGTTTTAGGTGTTTTTCATATTTTCTGAATATTAATCCTTTACAATATATGATTTGCATGATATAAACATTTTTTAATGGTAGACTAATTTGAAAAAAGCTATTAAAGGGTAGATGCATCACAAAATTTTATTCATTCATTCATTTGATTTTTGCTTGTTTGTTTTATTTTTTTATTTTTTTATTTTTTTTTTTTGGTACCAGGGATCGAACTCACAACCTCATGCCTGCCAGGCAAGCGCTTACGCTGCTGAGCTAAATCCCTGGCTTGTTTGTTTGTTTTGTTTTTGGGTTTTTCTTGAGACAGGGTCTCACTATGTAGTTCAGGCTGGCCTCTTACTCACTCTGTAGCCCAGGCTGGCCTCAACTTGCCTCAGCCTCCCAAGTGCTGGGATTATGGGTATGCACTGCCTTGTCCAGCTTTTACTCATTCATTTGAGAAAAGCCTAAGTAACTCAGGTTCTTCCTCCCTTAGCCTCCCAGATGCTGAGATTATAGGCATGTGCCACCACCAAAAAAAAAAAAAAATCCATGAAGAAAATGACTCAAAGAATATCAAAATATAATCAATTCAGGGCTGAAGATGTAGCTCAATGATAAGAGTGCTTTCTTACTTAGAATGCACAAGATCCTGCATCAATCCCCAGTGTCACGCCTGTAATCCTAGCGCATGGGAGGCTGAGGCAAGAGGATCGCTAAGAGTTCAAGGCCAGCCTGGGCTACAAAGTGAGTTCAAGGCCAGCCTTGAACTATACAGCAAGACCCTGTCTCAAAAAATCAAAAGCCAAAAAAAAAAGGAACCTGTTGATTTTACTTTAATTAAAACATTTGGTGCCTTAGCCGAGCGTGGTGGCAAACACCTTTAATCCCAGCACTCAGGAGGCTGAGGTAGGAGGAACATTGTGAGTTCGAGGCCGACTTGGGCTACAACACGAGAGCAAGGCTGGCCCGAGCTACACAGTGTGACCCTGCCTCAAAAAACCAGGGCCAGAAGTTTGGCACAGTGACTTAAGCACCTGTCTGACAGGTGTGAGGTTGAGTTCATTTCCCAGTGCCGCAAAAAAAAAAAAAAAAAAAAAAATTTGGTGCCTGGGTGGGAAGCTCAGTGCTAGCGCACACACATCTAGTATACACTTAGGCCTTGAGTTTAATCCCCAGCAACAAAACAACATAATTTACCAAGAAGCTTTTTATGTCTGCTTTTTTTCCCTTAAGGGCTTTTTATGTACTACTATTTTTTTTTTTTTTCTCCTTGATACAGGATCTTTCCAGGTAGCCCACCATGGCCTTGTATTCCAAATCCTTCTGCCTCAACCTCCAAAGTGCTGGGATTACAGGAATCTACCACCTGGGTTCTACTCTTCAAATTTTTCCTCTTTGGTTTCCATCCCAGTCATTATCAGATTTAGCAACTGGGATCACATTCAAATCAAATCCTAAAAAACAAGTTTCTGACCTGGCAGTCAAGAAACAGGAAACACAATACGAAGTGGAAGGGGTTTGATAGGGGAAACACAGGAACCAGAGGGGACTGCCTCAACCAATGGCCAAATCTGAGACAATTTCAGGATGAAAATAATGAGGCACCACCTGTAACCCTAGCACTCTGGGAGGCTGAGGCAGGAGGATTGAAATTTTGAGCCTGGGGCAAGTGATCAATTTAACTGGGCCCTACCTCAAAATAAACGGAAGAGGTCAGCAGTCTCTGGGTTCAATCTTCAGTACCACAAAAGCAAACAAAACAACACAATGACTTTAATCCCAGCACTCAGGAGGCTGAGGTAAGAGAAGTGTTGTGAGTTCGAGGATGGCTTGGGCTACAATTCGAGCTCAAGGTCAGCCTGGGCTACATAGTATGACCCTGCCTCAAAAAAAACTAGGGCTGGGAGTTTGGCTCAGTGGCTGAAGCGCCTGTCTGGCAGGCATGAGGTTGTGAGTTCGATCCCCAGTGCCACAAAAGAAAAAAAAAAAAAAACCACAATGAGTCAAGTAGAGTAGTGCAAACCTGTAGTCCCCAAAACTCAGCAGACTGAGGCAAGGGGATTCCTTGAAGACAGTTTGGGCAATATAGTGAGATAAAGAAAGAAGAAAGTAAGTAAGTTAGTTTGAGTTGATGTGCATAAAACATTTCTTGTACATCACAAAGTTTTAAATTTACAAGGTTAACCTGCTCTTTATGCTGTTGTTTTAAAATAAAAACACTGATTCAAGGTCACTCAGAGGTTTATTAAAAGACAGTCAAGTTTACTATCTGAGAAAAAAAAAAGGGGCACTTTAAAATTCAAATGGCTAGAGTCGAGTTTGTTGCAAAAGGTTATAGTACGTAAAAAATACTAAGAAGGCTATAAATGTAAGAGATATACTTTTGATATGAAAGGATTCTATATGATAAAAGTCCTGCCCTACTAAAAAATTAAAAAGAGATAATGACAAGACTAAAAGGTTTATGCATGTCAAAAAGCCTCATAAAAGTAGTTTATTAAGCTGGGCGTGGTGGCACACGCCTTTAATCCCAGCACTCAGGAGGCTGAGGTAGGAGGAGCGTTGTGAGTTCGAGGCCAGCTTGGGCTACAATGCTAGCGCAAGGCCAGCCTGAGCTACACAGTGTGACCCTGCCTCAAAAATCCAGGGCCAGGAGTTTGGCTCAGTGACTTAAGCACCTGTCTGAGAGGTGCGAGGTTGTGAGTTTAATTCCCGGCACCGCAAAAAAAAAAAAAAAAAAAAAAAGGTAGTTTATTAAAAAACAATGTTTGTATGGTCACTTGTTAATTTGCTGGAGCTCAGGTTGTTCCTTCTCAAAAGTCCCATGAGGAGAATAGTCAAATCAACATAAGATTACCAGTCAAAAAACAACCTTTTAAAAAACTTACATGATGTATACACTGTGTGTTACTCTACTCAATACTAAGATGGCCATTTAAATGTGTTACAAAAACAATGCTGTCATGCTAAAATATTTTATATGGCTCTTGTTCTTAAATTTTCTTTATAAAACTATTTATTTATTTATTGGTACTGGGGATTGAACTCACAGCCTCACACCCGCCAGGCAGGCACTTATGCCACTGAGCTAAATCTCCAGCAAAACTATACATTTAGATAAAATTATACTAATTAAACCCACTACAATACTAATGCCACTTCTCTTCTGGGTGTTGAACAACTAAAGTTTAGAAGTGAAAACTATACAGGTGACTACGCTAAGAGGATATAACAAAAAATGCGCACCCCCCACCATCCATCACCCCCACCACTATACTTCAGTTTTTTAGTTGCCCAGGTAATAATTCCTGTTCTAGATCTGGTTGCTCCTGTCTCTTAAAACAGCTGGTCACAAGCCAGATGTGGTGGTGCAGGCCTATAATCTCAGCAGTCAGGAGACTGAGGGAGGAGGATCATTGCAAATTTGAGACCAGCCTGGGCTGCAATGTGAGCTCAAGGCCAGCCTGAACTGGATAGCAAGACCCTGTCTCAAAACAAACAAACAAACAAAACAGTTGGTCACTGTGATACATATCTGGCCATTATAATGATAGACTGTCAAACTGCTAAAATATACCTCTCTTGCCTGTAAAGCCAGTGCAAGATCTCCTCGCCATTGATGCAACAACCATGACTCTACATCCAACAGTTCCAAAACCGTACACTCTCTTGGGCTCACTCCCTCCTGATGCTGCTTGGTTTCCCTGCCTAGATTTAAAAGATGCTTTCTTCAGCCTGCAGGTGGCCCCTGCCAGCCAAATCCTCTTTGCCTTCAAATGGAAAGACCCTGACCAGGACGAAAGGGGCAGCTTACATGGACTCACCTCCCTCAAGGCTTTCAAACCTCTCCCACGACCAAAGAAAAATAATCAGATGGACTTTGAAAAAAACTAAAAGCATTCAAACAAATCAAAACCACCTTGGCCTCAGCTCCAGCCCTTAGGAATCCCAGATATGACCTGCCCCTTCAACCTGTTCGTTAATAAAAAAACAACATGTAGCCTCAGGAGTCTTAACTCAAACTGTGGAGGCCTGGGAGAGGCCAATCGCCTACCTAACACATTGGATTCAGTGTCAAAAGGATGGCCTGCCTCCCTGTTTGCAGGCACTAGCTCTGTACCAGCCGGGTTGACCTCCAGAGGGAGCCGCTAGCAGACACTGAGCACATGGGTTAAGAATGAAAGTAGCTCGGTTAAAAACAGACATTGCCTGGGATGTAGCTCAGCGGCACAAGCATCTGCCTGGCAAACACAATGTCCTGAGTTTGATTCCCGGTACCAAAGGAAAAAAAAAAAAAAAAAAGACAGTGTAAGGCCAGTTATGCTGCTGTCACCACTGAAGAGGTGCTCTGAGCAAGGCCTCCTCCTCAGGACTGGTCCACTCAACAAGTAGAGCTCTGGGCACTTACACAAGCCCTTAACTGGGCAAAAGATACAAAGGTAAATAGTTACACAGACTCCAAATACACCTTTGCTCATCCCAAAGGAATTGGCCTACACCTAGGTGAACATCACTGTGACATCATCCACAAAAAAAAAAAGAAAAGAAAAGAAAAAAAAAGACTGCTATGGCCCAGCTTCTGGGTCACTATTATACTCCAAAATTGACATCAGTCTACACAGCTGTCAGTCAAAGATGTAGAACCTGTGCAAAAACTGAGGCCTCAACCACCTGGACCCTCAACCACCACGTGAAATCCAACACAAAGTGACACTCTGTCCACTTTCAAAGACCCACAGATAGATTTTACAGACGTTAAGTCAAGTAGAGGCTATGAATATTTTCTGGGACTTATCTGTGCTTACTCTGGGTGACTGGAGGCATTCCCCAGTAGGACTAAAAAGGTTTCTAAATAAAAGTGGCAGAAATCCAGTCCTAGGTTCAGCACTCCACAATCAAGCGGGTCCATCCCAAGGATTGCTGGAAGGCCTACCCTGATGAGTCAAGCCCCCTAAAGACCACCTAAAAGAGACAATGCACTCAAAGCCTTGCTCTTGCCACTCCGGAAGCTGGCAGGTCCACACACAGGTAGAGATGAAATGGACATCGTACACCAGAGTATCCATCAAACTGACTCATGTTCTCTCACCCAGTTTGGCTATTAGTTCCCTTTCTCTCATTAGTCTTGGTGGTTGCCTTAAGGCTCTGGGCTGTATCTCCAGACAACTGGAAAGTTCCCCCACAAAACTGCCTTTGTCCTTTTCTATGTTAGTGTAACAATTGGACTGGGTACCCTAAACTGTCTCTCCAGGTTTTAAAATGACTGTTATTTTCCTCCTGTGTTCATTCCAGCAGGCTGCTTAGTTTAACTCGCCTTAAGCTGCCATGCATTGGTTCAGCTACTAGTCTCAGTGTACTGTTGCTCTGTTAGGTGCCTAGTTGTTTGTCCTGTTAATCTCTGTGTTTGCTTCCAGTCTCTGGGTCACAACTCCAAAAGACTGGGAACCCCGCCAGAAGGCTGCTTTTGTTCTTTCCTACATAAATATAATTCTTGGGCTACTCACTTCTAGCTGCCTTAACCAAAACTAAAATTACTTCGGGAGGCTGAGGTAGGAAGAGTGTTGTGAGTTTGACACTGGCTTGGGCTACAACGCGAGCGCAAGGCGGGCCTGAACTACATAGTTCGACCCTACCTCAAAAAACTAGGGCCGGGAGTTTGGCTCAGTGGCTTAAGCGCCTGCCCTGGCAGGTGTGAGGTTGTGAGTTTGATCCTTGGTGCCGCAAAAAAAAAAAAAAAAAAAAAAAAACAGGACCGGGAGTTTGGCTCAGTGACTTAAGCACCTGTCCGACAGATGTGAGGTTGTGAGTTCAATCCTCAGTGCCACACACTCAAAAAAAAAAAAAAAAAACTAAAATGACTCTTCCTGGCGGGGCTCCCTGGACTTTCTCCACTCATAAATGAGAGCTTTGCTCAGACCACTAATGGCTCTCCTAGGCCCTTGTGTGATTCACATCCTGACTTGATTTCTGACTAAATTTTTTGAGGCCATACACCAACAGCTCCTCTTAAAAGTTACCCCTGCTTATCAGCTCCTGAAAACTGAGGGAAAAAAGCCCGGTGTGCTGGTGCACGCCTTTAATCCCAGCACTCAGGAAGCTCAGGTAGGAGGAGTGTTGTGAGTTTGAGGCCAGCTTGGGCTACAACGTGAGCGCAAAGCCAGCCTGAACTACATAGTGCGACCCTGCCTCAAAATACCAGACCCGGGAGTTTGGCTCAGTGGCTTAAGCACCAGCCTAAAAGGCACAAGGTTGTGAGTTCAATCCTTGGTGCCACACACACACACACACACACACACACACAAAACTGAGGGAAAAGAAATCTTCCCTAGAAAAAAACGGGGGAATGTGACAGAAATTTTGAAATTTTAAAACTAACTAGCAGCCTGGTATCATATTGAACCAAATTATACTCACCCGGCACACCATGTAGCTGGGTGCTAAACCCAGTCAACCCTGAGTAGCTCACCCAGTTGCCTTACATAGATGTCTGACTCAGGTCAGTCTGACCAAGTCCAGCTGCACTGTCTTGCTTTCCCTCCTAAAACTATATTGTTTTTCTAACATATGTCAAGGACTTCCTACATATTTCAAGCAACAGGCAATGGCTAACTTAACCCAATGAAAACTCACCATGCTTTGAAGCTTCTATACTTCCTGCTTGCAAAACCTATATAAGGTAAACCCAAAACTGACTCTGGGCTGGTGACTTGGACCTAGTTCCCACCACCTGCTAGCATAATAAAAAGTTGCCTTCCAATTCCTTGGTGCAAAGTGTTTTTCATCCAGTTTGGTGTCACTTTCCACAACAACTTAGCCAGGTGTGGTGGCACACACCTGTAATCCCAACACTTAAGAAGCTGAGGCAGGAGGATTACTGTGAGGTTGAGGCCATCCTGGGCTACATAAACCAGTTCAATGTCAGTCTGCACTACATGGAGAGACTCTGTCTCTAAATAAATAAACAAATAAATAAATAAATAAAATTTTTTGGTACCAGGAATCGAACACAGGACCTCATGCTTGCCAAGCAGGCAAATAAATACAATTTAAAAAAACTAATCTAGCCTGGCGTGGTGGCACACGCCTTTAATCCCAGCACTCGGCAGGCTGAGGTAGGAGGAGCATTGTGAGTTCGAGGCCTGCTTGGGCTACAACATGAGCACAAGGCTGGCATTGAGCTACACAGTGCGACCCTGCCTCAAAAAACCAGGGCTGGGAGTTTGGCTCAGCGGCTTCCGCGCCTATCAGGCAGGCTTGAGGTTGTGAATTCAATCCCCAGTGCCACAAAACAAAACAAAACAAAAAAAAAAAACAATCAGGGCTGGAAGTTTGGCTCAGTGACTTAAGCGCCTGTTAGGCAGGCACAAGGTTGTGAGTTTAATCCCCCGGTGCCGCAAAAAAAATAAAAAAAACTAATCTGACAGTATTTCTAGAAAAAAATGAGGCAGAGAGTCAATTTAATTGGCTACAGCTTACAGTATAACCTTAAACTGGGTTACAGTTACAGGGCCTCCTGCAATTAACCAAAGCTTAGCTAGTATGATTAAACTCTATATTAGTTTGGTCTGTTGGGCCCAGTGTAGAAGGCTACTCAATGGTCTCCTACAAAAATTTTGTTAACCCAATAGAACAACAGCTAAATAAAGAAGAAAAGATAGATTTAGACAAATTAGCCAGGCATTGTGGGACAAACTTGTAATCCCAGCTACTCTGGAGGTGAAGCAAAAGCGTGGCAAATTCAAGGTTAGTTTGGCCAAGGCAGTCAGCCTCTGTCAAAAGAGAAAATTAGGAAATGTGGGAGCTCTTTGGTAAAATGCTTGCCCAACATACACAGGCTATGAGTTCAATTCCTAGTACTGAAAAAAACTTTAAATTGTCATTTTATTTTATTTTATTTTATTTTATTTTATTTTATTTTATTTTATTTTATTTTATTTTTGGTACCTGGGATCGAATTCACAACCTCACACCTGCCAGGCAGTCACTGAGCTAAATCCCGGGTCCTATTTTTTGAGACAGGGTCTCATTGCGCAGTTCAGGTTGGCCTAGAACTCACAACGATCCTCCTGCCTCAGTCTCCTGAGTGCTGGGATTAAAGGTGTGCGCCACCACGCCCAGCTTTTTAAATTGTCATTTTTCCCAGCACTCGGGAGGCTGAGGTAGGAGAAGTGTTGTGAGTTTGAGGCCGGCTTGGGCTACAACGCAAGCACAAGGCTGGCCTGAGCTACACAGTGCGACCCTGCCTCAAGAAACTAGGGCTGGGAGTTTGGCTCAGTGGTTTAAGCACCTGCCTGGCAGGTGCAAGGTTGTGAGTTTAATCCCTGGTGCCGCAAAAAAAAAAATTGTCATTTTATAACCATCATAAGTAATGACTGAGTCAGACAACAGTTATAATTGGATGTAGGTGGGTTCAAATTTGACAAACAGAATCACAATATTAGATAATTAGTGAGGCCCAGTGGTACATGCCTGTAATCCCATCACTTTGGAGGCTGAGACAGGAAGATCACTGAGAGTTTAAGGCCAGCCTGAACTACCTAGGGAGACACTGTCTCAGAAAAAAAAAAACAAAAAACAAAACAAAAAAAACAACTAAGGCCCTGCCAAACAAAAAATCCCAAGATACCAGGTAATTGCTAGGCATCTCCCCACAAATTGCTTACAATTTAAAAGATGGGGGTAACCTTACAATCAAGAAACCTGGTGAATACCACTAAACCAAGTGATTGAAATTAACATTAATAATGAGAAAACTGAGAGCACATGTCTTCTGAAGCATTACTTTTCTGGCATTCTTGCCCCCAAAATTCATAATCTAACTCTAATTGTGAGGAAACACCAGTCAAACGTAAACTGATAGCCATTCTATGAAACAAAAGACCCGTGTATTTGCAAACAGTCAATGTGCGGCAATCTGACACAGCTCAGCGGGAGAGCGCAACCTAGCATGTATCTGCCCCAGGTTCAATTCCCAGTACTGGGGAAAAAATGTAAACATTGCTTTGACCCAATATTTGTCTCAAAACAAAAACATGAGAATCGGTATTAGCTGCAGTGCAGCCCAGGCTGTCTTCAAATTTGTGGTGACCTTCCTGCCTCACTTTCCAGAGTGCTGGGATTAGGGGCATATTCCACCACGAATAGCAATCCTGTGAATTTTAATATATCGTAAACTTTTTTGGTGGGGGAGATACTGCGGTCGAGTCCAGGGACTTCCTACTGAGTTTACTGAATTAGATCCCTGGCCCAGCTTCTTCTCGTTGTTTGAGCCAGAGTCCCACTATGTAGTCCAGGCTGGCCTCAAAGTGTCAATCATCTTCCTGCTTCAGTCTCCGAAGTGCTGCCATTACAGTGGTGGGTCGGCATGCCTGGCTTTTTTTTTTTTTTTTCTTTGCCAGAGAGGGTTTTACTAAATTGCCCTGGCTGGGTTTGAATTAGGGATCCTCCTGCCTCAGCTTCCTAGAGTGCTGGAATTACAAGCATGCGCCACCACGCCCAGCAAAAAACCCAAAACTTTAAAAGTTCAATCAACATTCATTCTAATGCAATCTCCACCACCTACTACAGATGCGAATTTAGATAAACCATAAAACCTATCAGAAACCTTTATTACCATTGTCACAAGAGCCTTGTGAGAGATTCATGCGACGCCGAGGCTGGACGAGGTGTGAGACAGTGTAGCGATCCCCAAAGCTGGGGCGCAGAGAGGCCTGGGGGCGGCGGCGAGCTCTGGGCGCCCGGCCGCTCACCCTGTGCACCTGGGCGGCCGCCGCCGGGTACTTAGGCAGCGGTGTGGGCGTGGAGCCCGCGCTCCCCCGCCTGCCCGCCTCCTCCACTCACGGTGGCCGTGAGACTCCGCGACGCCGGCTTCTGGGCCAGCCTCCATGGCCAGGTCCCCGGGCTCCTGGACTGGGACATGGGCAACGAGTGCTTTCTCGCCTTCACCACGTCACACCTGCCCATGGCCGAGCAGATCCGTGAGTGTTCGCGGGCGCGGGTGGGGTGGCGCGCGGAGAGCGCGGCGCGCAGTTTCAAGGTTTCCTCCCCTCCCCCACTGCCCACTTGCTGGGGTCCACGCAAGATGGGGCTAGGTCCCCGGACCAGACCGGACCTCTCCAGGGCAGCTGTCTCCCCAGGAAGCGCATCTCAGCTCTACCCACCCGCCTAGCCTCTTCTAGGCCTCTTTTGGGCCCTTCTTGACGATCGATCGCTCCCCGCCATGACTTATTTTTGCCTTTGTTTGGTGGCACTGGGATTGAACCCAGGGCTTTCACACTGAGCCACCTTATCCGCCTCCTGAGCACTGTGTAGCCTTGAACTGGGTCTCCCTTAGTGCTAAATTCCCCAGACTAGGGTGGAACTTGGACTCCTCCAGCCCCAGCCACCAATGGCGCTGGGGTACGGCCAGCTTGCGTCCGCGCCCCTTCAGGCGTTGTTCAACATCGTTGTTCAAAAGTGCTCAGTGACTACGCTGCTGGCTTTCTCCTTTCTAAAAAGCCTGACCCCTCTCTTCGGATCATTGAGTTGAGGGGATCACACCTGCATTCTTGACATCTTGCACCCATCCCAGCGAGGTCCTTGGCACTACTGTACTCATTGTATCCCTTCAGACTCCCGTCCCACCCCCTCACACCCCTGTGCAAATCTTAATCCTTTCTGTGGTACTTTCCCATCTCACGTATTTCAGGTTTTTTTATTTGTTTGGCTTGGTTTTTTGTTTTTTGAGCCAGGGTCTGGCTATGCAGTTTCCAAATGATTATGAACCCACTAGGTAGCCCAGGTCTGTCTGGACCTCAGCAATCTGCCTGCCTCAGCCTCCAGAGTGCTGGGATTACAGATGTGGGGCGTGGCTTGTGCCTCCACACCTGGCTTTCACGTTGTTTCTGACAGCTGTCAGTATTACTAAATGAAATTTAGTCCATTAGTTCTGACTGCTGGGTAGTGTTCTCTCATCTGCATATGTTCCCTTGTGCACACCTAGGTTGGCCCCTGCTCTTGCTACTATGGTTAAAGCTAGTGAACCTTCTTTGTGCTCAGTTACTCAAGAGGCACTCCGGATGGGGATGTAGCTCAGTAATATTATGCTTGTTTAGCTTGTCAAGGCCCTTTGTTTGATTCCCAACAGCAAAGAAAAAGAAAATTAAGAGGCTACGGTAGTAACGGAGACCATAGATGATGGTTGGGGGGACCCAGGTGGTAATGATAGGCAGTGAGATGGTGACCTGCCTGCTGGATTTGCTGATGAATTGGATTTGTGGCATAAGAACAACAACAACAACAAAAAATCGAGGATGAGGGTGTAGTGCGGTGTTGGAGCACTTGCCCTGCCTGTGTGAGGCCCTGGGATGTGTCCCAGCACTGCAAAACATAAAATTCTCAGCAACTTTTTCTTTTCTTTTCTTTTCTTTTTTTTTTGGTACCAGGGTCAAACTCACAACCTTGCGCCTGCCAGGCAGGCACTTAAGTCACTGAACTAAATCTCAGGCTCTATTTTTTGAGACAGGGTCTCACTTCTTTCTGGTTTTTTGAGTTAGGATTTCATTATGTAGTTCCAGCTGGCCTTGAACTCAGTGATCCTCCTGTCTCAGTTTCCTGAGTGCTGGGGTTACAGGCAGGCACCACCACGCCCGGCTCCGACAACTCTTTTTTTTTTTTTTTTTTTTTTTTTTTGGGTACTGGGGATCAAACTCATGACCTTGTGCTTACTAGGCAAGCACTTGAGCCACTGAGCTAAATCCCCGGCCCCCGGCCCTACCTCTGACAACTCTTAAGAGGCCAGTGAATCATCTCTTTGGTCCCAACTACCCAGGAAAGGGAGGCAGGAAGGTTGGAGCCCAGGAGTTCAAAGCTAGCCTGGAAAAAATTGCAAGACTCCATCTCAAGGGAAGAAAAAGAAAAAGAAATAAACAGCTGACTCCTGAAATTTTGGGCTAACTAGGAGGATCAAGTTCTACTGAGCTAGGAAGGTGTCACTGAACATAGGGTTAGGGAGAGAGGTTGGGAATTCTCTGGACTTGCTGACTTGGAAGAGATCCTCACCGATGTCAGATATGTGAGCCTGAAGTCTTGGAGACGGGTGTGGGCTGCAGATGTCAATTTAAGAGTCGTTAATGGCCAGGGATTTAGCTCAGTGGCTTAAGCACCTGCCTAGCAGTCGCAAGGTTGTGAGTTCAATCCCTGGCCTGAACTACATAGTGCGACCCTGCCTCAAAACACTAGGGCTGGGAGTTTGGCTCAATGGCTTAAGAGAGTTTGGCTCAATGGCTTAAGCATCTGTCTGGCAGGCACGAGGACGTGAGTTCAATTCCTGGTGCCGCAGGAAAAAAAAAAATAGACTTGGAGAGAAGAGAAATGCTGTGCCTGGAACTACCAAAAATACCACTAAAAATCAGAATGATGGGACTGTGGCATCCTGGAAACCCAGCAAAGTGTTTCAGGGAGGGAGAAGCCAGGTGAGGTGGGCCGGGCCTAGAGTTCCAGCAAGTGGCCAGTCGTAGCAGGAGGATCGAGAGTTTAAGGCTAGCCGGGTGTAGTGACACCTGCCTGTAATCTCAGCACTAGAGAAACTGAGGCAAGAGGATCACTGAGTTTGAGGCCAGCCTGGGCTACACAGTGAGTTCAAGGTCAACCTGAACTGCATTGTGAAACCTTGTCTCAAAAAGACCAAAAAAAAGAAAGAAAAAAAAAAAAAAACAGTTTAAGGCTAGCCTTTGCTAGATAGTGGAAGATCCAGTCTCAAAAGAAAGGGGGAGATGGGGAGATGCTGGGGATTTAGCTCAGTGGTCTAAGCACCTGTGAGTTTGATCCCTGGTACCAAAAAGAAAGAAAGAAAAGGGAGAGATCTATGGGAGACTATTATGCAACATGGAAGTCAGTGACATCTTTGACAAAAGTGGCTTTGGAGGAGTGACATCACTGAAATCCTGTCTGGAGAGTGGTTAAGAAAGGAGAAAAGAGTGAGCTGGGTATGGTGGCACATGCCTTCAATCCCAGCACTCGAGAGGCTGGGGCAGGAGGATTGTTGTGAGTTGAGACCAACCTGGGTTACAAAGTGAGTTCAAGGCCAGCTTGAACTGCATAGTGAGACCCTGTCTCTAAAAATAGGACCAGGGATTTAGCTCAGTGGCATAAATGCCTGCCTGGCAGGTGTGAGGTTGAGAGTTCAATCCCCACTACCAGAGGAGAAAAAAAAAAAAGAAAGAAAGAAAAGAGGAAAGCTAGGTGTTATGGGGCACACAGGTAATCCCAGCACTCATGAGGCTGAGGCAGGAGTATCACTGTGAGTTTGAAGCTAGCCTGGGCTACATAAGTGAGTTGAAGGCCAGCCTGCACTATGTAGTAAGACTCTGTCTCAAAAAAAAAAAAAAAGAAAAGGAAAGCTGGACACAAAGAAAAGGAAAGCTGGACACAGTGGACCACCAGTAGAAGTCAGCCTGGTGCTGTAGGAAGACCCTGCCTCAAAAAGAGAAGTAGACGTCAATATTATAGGCAAATCTTTCTAGAGCTTTGCTTCAAAGAGAAGCAAAAACATAAATAATGGCCTGACACAGAAAGTAGGGACGAAGTCTTGTGTTTTGTAAAGTGAGAGACTTAACATGTTTGTTTTGTTTGTTACAACATGTTTGTTGTTGAACACTCCAATAG